>CAJDSM010001005.1:0-43216 GCA_903981925.1 Ostrea lurida | reverse complement strand
CGGATGTCCGTGTTGCCCTATACTCGATTTTCTATATGTTTTTGGTTTATGATTACATTTAACACGATGTTACCTTCGCCTATTTGTATTAATTGCTTTGCACTTATTGAATTTCACAACATACTCATATACATCACGTTATGTATGCGAGCGGACCAAGCATACTAGATTGATCATCTTCATGTATTTATCAGTAAAAGAATCCTTGGCATGCAGTCTCTGACAATGCACTTGTCTGCTTTCATTAGCAGAGAGTTACCAATGTTCTATTCTATATTTATGTTATGGATCTTTAGGTTTCTCAGAAGTCGATTATGTTAAGGTAATCCGCAGTTATCTGACCTGTTTGCTTATCACAACATTTAAGTGTATGATTTTCTTCAATTAATTACTTTGTGTTGTTTCGATGGAAAGGGAAAGGTACCAAAGCAAGTCCTAAGCAAAATAAACAAACATAGGCAAAAGATTACAGAGCTCACCTCGCGTATCCATGTCGTGAGTAACATGATAATCTACATGTATTTATCAGTCAAATAATCCTTAGCACGCAGTTCGTGACAAGGCACTTGTCTGCTTTTCTCTGCTTTAGAGTCCATTGCTTTTTTCGATAACAATACAGGAGCTTTAGTTTAAATTCGATGGGTACTCAAGAATAAAAGAAGTGGCACAAACATGTATAAAATATGTGATGTATCAAGCTTCATAGTTACAAGACATAACATTGTTAACTAAGTTTATATCATTTATTACTTTTGTTTATGCATTGATTTACTCACTTACTTATTAAGAAATGGAATTTAATATAAACATATCCAAGTAGCCTACATTTCGTAAAAAAATCATCCTGGGAACTGATATTATTTCTTGAAACGATTTTCATTTCGAGCGAACGAATTTTATTTCGTGCGAACGAATGTTCAAAAAAGAATTTTACCAATCCTATGACAGCCACCGTTCATAGAAGGACTAAATATAAAATTTATTTTTTCTGATCGTAATTAGAATTGCTATCTAAGGAATTAATTGTTTCTAAATATTAATCTTTTGAGCACTAAATACATGTGACGTCAAATATTGTTATACCCCTACTAAACAGTTCCTACAATATTTCTTACGAAAAAAAGTCCAACATTAAAACTGTTGGACCGGCCGGGCCGGAGGAACTGTTAAAATCGACTGTTAAAAAAGACTGTTGCCCGCTGACGTCATATGGCGCTAAATTGAGTTATCTTTTCCGCATTCGGCTAACCTCGGCTGATTCTGGTAACCACCAGTTAGATGTAATCAGCCGAGGTGTGCCGAGTAATTTATTCTGAGTAGAAATGGTCGATGGTCGTTTTGCTGCAGCGAATGAAGATGGAATCCAAGCAATGCTTGAAAGCAGGGACAGCAAAAACACAATACAAATATGGTAAAAACGTATGAAAATCAGTCTCGGTGAATATCTTTGACTCTGGACTTATCAATGTATCTTCGGGTTAAATCTTGCGAAGAAGTTATCTAGACATAGGCCTATTGAGGAAATTCTACTGTTTAGTAGGGGTATAACAAAACAGTTGTTGATAGGAGTCTCGGGGAAACAGTCGACCTGTTGGACCGGAGTGCAAGCTGTTGCCCGCGGCCTACGGCCTTGGGCAACAGCTTGCACTCCGGTCCAACAGATCGACTGTTCCCTCTACCCCAGTCAACAACTGTACACTGCTAAATCCCCCATCTGTCCACATGTACATTTCAAATTTTTTTGTCCATATAATAATAAAAATAACAAACACATGTTTTTGTCATAAATATAATAAAACTTGTTAAAACTCAGCAAATAAAAAAAATTGTTTCGTTAGCTTTACTGTTGATATACTTTGTTTATACTAGTTACATGTATTTGAAGTTAAGGACCGTAATGGTAAAGTTTAACGCCCTTCCCCTCCTTCTGGTGTTAAGGCGTTTCATAGGATTAAATTATTACATTTTCAGTAAATTACCGATACCAAACACATGTTTCAGATTATGAATAGTCTCAGATAGATAAACATGCATTTAGATTATATTAGATTAAGCTACTGCACTAATTCAGCAGATTTTAGAAATAAGCAATCTCCCATATAAATGCATATAGTTATATTGTTTGGAACTGGGTGAACTTTACCTGAAAGAAAACAATATCACATGTGAAAAAAGAATCATATTCGACGGAGAAAAGATAGTCAATGGACGCTATGTCTATTCGAACACACTCAGATAATATAAACTATGATAACGACATCAGCATGGTATTAGTTTTGAAATAAACTTTAATTTTAATTGGGTATTTATATATTTATACCAATCACACAATGGACAGATAGTAAGTATCATTTAAAATAAATCATTATTATCAAAAGGTCATATTTACAGTTCTCTTTATACACAGAATGCACTATGTAAGATACAAGTATCACGCCCGTCCGTCACATTGTGATAGGACACGGGAAGGTAAAGGTGCGTACATATATTGCCCCGATTAGCGGGAGTTTTCTAATAATTTCTTGATACCGATAGTGTACGGAAACTAACACTATTAGGTTAATTTTATTCTATTAATTCGTGATTTCAAAACAGAAATATTATTATTTTTTTACAGATGTTAATGCAGCTTATCATCCTTTGCTTTGTGGTCGCAGTTGGTAGTGCGAACCATTGCCGTGACTGCCAGGTGGACGGGAAGCTGTTCAGAGGCAGCAGCAAATTCAGCTTCGACAGGGATTGTTATCGTTTCAACTGCCAATGCTACTGTGACGGTTCCTACAATTGTCCAGCCTATTTAACCAAAAACATATGCAGAGCTGGTCAGGGACCATGCAGAAATTGCAATATTAGAGGGAGAGAATATCAGTATGGGCACCACCGGTTTGACGAAGGGTGTTACAGATTTGAGTGTGATTGTAATTGCGATAGTTCCTATCTCTGCAGAGATACATCTATTTGCTGATCATTTTAATGACAAATCTTTTATCCAAAACTAATGTTATTTAATAAATTTCCTTGCAGTTGATACATGTACTTTTCTTATTTATAGCAACACGAAATAATGATTTTTTTTTTTTGGCTTTTAATCTGAAGGACAGAAATGGTCCATTTTGGAATTGTTGAAATAATTGATTTGGCCGTGTTTAGGCGGATTTTATTTGATGAAAAGGTAAATATAACGAACATTGATCAATCTCACAGGTCCAAACGGAATACAAATTAAAAGCTGGGCAAACATGGATCCCAGCTGGATACACCAGAGGTGGGATCAGGTGCCTAGGAGGAATAAGAATTCCCTGTTGAGGTCAGGTAAACGAAATAATTCATAATTTTAATCAGTGTTTAAAGAACGGCCTAACGATGGTATGAAACACGCCATACAGTATTTGACTCAAAGGCAGGTTGAACTGGCAAACTACGATCGTTATATATAGCGACCACATAATTGTGAAAAGCTGATTTTAATATATTGTTATATTCTTGTCTTGCCTCTGAGAACTTTGTGTGTTATTTGTAAACGTCGTGGATTGCGTGTACATAAATCTTATGCCAATATCCCCTTTTCTACCCAATGACAAAATAGATATAGAACTAATAAATTGTCCAAAATGCATTATTCCCCCGCCGATTACTTTCTGTTGTGAAGTGCATTTACTTGATTAACACCCATAACATATGTTGTATTTTTAAAACAATATTTTGTCACTTCAATCAATTTTAATGTATTTGGTTTGCCGTATCTCTATCCATTTATGTCGTACAGTCGAAAGGTCTGGAAAGTTCATGCTTATTATAAATAGTCTGTGAATTTTATGATATTAAGCATCATTAAGCACTAGAAGCATTTGTTTGGATTCATTATTGCATCTGGGTTACCTAGTATTTTGGGTTTATTTTGTACTGCAATTTAGTGACAGAGGGCGAATTAAGCTTGGCATTTAATAACCTGCATTGAAGTTGTAAACCTTTTGTAAGTTAGTTTGTAACTCATATATTTTCTTTCGATAGTTGTAAATACATTGTTAAATATTGAATTGTCTTTCCAATTATCTGCTAAGCTTTTTTTAATTATTTTTTTTCGATTTATTAGGACACTTCTTCCGTCATTTTGAATAGCCAGTTCTACTTTCTGTAAGCTTTTGAGATGACCACATGAGATACAAACTGCGCAAAAAGATAATGTAAACAAACATGGGGCTACCCACTTGAATACCGATTCATGGAGGTATAAAATCTTTACCGATGGAATTTTTGCGAATATCTCGTCAGGCTAAATCTTGTGCCAATTATTTGTCATATTCTACCGTTTATTTTATTAGACCCATTGAAAACGGTCATCGATTTCGTGTCGCATTCTCTGTTATTTCAGCGGAGTATTTCTTCCAGAAATCATACTCCACAATTATTAACGATTTTACCGTCTCCAATTTTTCACCCATTTCAAAATGGACCATTTCAATCAATTAGATTAAGACCCAAATGTCAGTGTTTCTTTCGATTGATTTATTCAAACAGCAATAACTCAAAATAAAGCCTTTGGTAGAAAAAAAATGGTCAACAAATAAATCTAGTTCTTTGTGCAGGGCAAACATAGGAACCATCGCAATTACAGTCGCAATCAAATAGGAAGCAATTCTTGTCAAACCGGAACGCCCACGCTGATATTCTCTTCCATTAACCTTACATTTTCTGCATGGCCGCTGGTCGCCTTCGCAGATGTTTGTTACTGTACTGACTGGACAAAAGTACGAACCGTCACAGTAGCATTGACACTTGTAACGACGGCATGCAATGTCCAAGGTGAAGTTACTGTTGCTTTTGTACAGCTTCGAGGGAGTCTGGCAGTTCCGACAAAAGCTTGCACTACTGACTGCAATCATGTAACACAGGATACTAACTTGTCTAAACATCTGTAGACAAACAAGATTTCTGTATTAAAAGAGAAATTCGTCCTGCAAATTATTTGATGAAAAATAACAATTATTATTGTTCATGTACAAAGCTTGGATTTTATACAAAAGATAATTACATTTTTAAAATTTCGTTGAACTATTTTATCGCCAAAAAAAATCAATCCATTTTTCTCTCTACAACAATCAGTACAATAATATCTCGCAACTAAATTCTGCGACACACGTACGTACCTTTAGGCTATGTGACAGAGGGAGGTGATCGAAGCAAATAGTACACTCAGCAATGAGAACTCTAAATGTGTCCTTTAGATTATTATAAATAATTATACATGACATTTACTATCTCCCCAGTGTGTGGTTGGTATAAGCCTAGCCATAAACCCACATTCAAATAATATGAATATTATAAGTATATTTGAAAACCCAAGTATTGATGCGATACCCAACCTTAGAGTTCCGACGAGGACAAACTGGCTAAATGATTACTCCTTTTTATCAAAAAAGTGAAAATAACATACTATGATTCTTTTCTCGATTGCCGTATCAAAAGGAAATGTGGACAGAAAACTTTATCACTCTGAAGTTGATATAAAAGCAATACTGGACTTCCTCTACATATTTGTAGTTTTGGCAATTATGTCTTCCAACAGTCTGTTGGAATTCCATTGGGCACAAATTGTGTTTCTTTGTTAGCTGACATATTTTTATATTCTTATGAGGCGGATCTCATTCAAAAGGTTTTACATTAGAAGAAATCTCTAATGATGGCCTTTAATACGACATTTCGATATACATGTATTGACGACGTTTTATCTATTAATAATAATGATTTTCATACATATGTCGATTCAATATATCCCAACAAACTAGAAATAAAGGACACCACAGCTGAGAGAGTCTTTCATGTATGCTTCGTAAATCGATATTTTATTGAACATTGACATTACCAGCAAAATAGCAGCTCAACTTTATGACAAACGGGACGATTACAGCTTCTCCATCATCAACTTCCCATAGGCATGTAGCAATGTATTATCATCATATGCATATGGTGTGTATTCCTCTCAACGTTTTCGATACGCCAGAGCTTTTCTGCGTATGATCAGTATTTGAATCGAGGCAACAAACAAGTTGTTGTAGGGGTTTCAACAGTCACGTTTAAAGACAGCATTTCGTAAATTCTATGGTCGTTATAACAATTTAGTTTATCAATATGACCTACCATTGAGTCAAATGCTGTCTGATGTGTTTCATAGCCATTGTTAGGCCGTTTTTCACACATTTTAACTAGTCTACAGATTACTCCGTTTACCTGATTAAGACTATGGGCTTACTGAGGGTGTGGCCGGTCAACAGGGGATGCTTACTCCTCGTAGGCACCTGATCCCACCTATGAAACTTGAGATAAATACCTGCCTAAACAATTGTAGATAAACAGAAAACAGAATCGAATTTGATTTCTCTAAGGAGAAGCTCATCTTGCAAATTGTGTGACAAAGATCAAGAAATATACAAATCACTAAAATGATCAAGAACACGAATAAGTAAATTTCCGGTACGATCTGTCTCTTTGTCAGGTTAAGGGAAAGGGTTTGCAAACAATGGCTAAGATGTAACAAGAACACACCTACAATCGTATATACACTCCAAATTACATGTTTATTGGTTTGGGCTTCCTCATCAATATTTTATGGAGGTTAGGATACGTCCTATTCATCCAAAGGTGCATGTATATCTAAGGGTCTGTCCAACTCTTGATTTGTATTTAACTTATAGGCAATTATGAGATTGGTTACTGCTCGATATCATCTTTTCATGAGTAGCGATATCATGATGAAAAGGCAAAGATAACAAACCAGAGGTGGGATCAGGTGCCTAGGAGTAATAAGCATATGTGCATAAAATTGCTATGAAACACATCAGACAGCATTTTACCCAAGGGGAGCAAGAATTTTAAAATGCTGGCTTTAATCGTGTCTATTGAATCCCCCGCAACAAACTTGTTTGTAAGTAGTCTATCTCAATTAAAAAAACAACCCAATTATTCGCAGAACAAGCTATTATCTATCAAATAAGTTGAGAAACATAAACACCATATGCATGTGATGATGGAATGTTGCTATATAAATATAGGAAGTTGGTGATGGAGAAGCTGAAATCATCCCGTTTGTCATAATGTTGAGTTGTACGTACAAGTCATGTATATGTTTTGAACAGTCACGTTTAAAATCGCACATTCCATGTTCGTTATAGCTATTTAGTTTGCCAATTGAACATTCCATTGGGCCAAATGCTATCTGATTTGTTTAATAGTAATTGATCAGCCGTTCTTTTCACTTTGATATAAATTGGCGAAGTAAACAATGTGATTTGATCTTTATCAATTTTGGTTCATAATTTAGTTGTGGTATTTTATCCTATTCCACATCAAATTCCCAATAGAGTAAATCTGGTAGTACCCCACTTAGCCTGTAATTTGGAAGCAAAGTTTCATTACTGTACTTTTTGGAGCCTAACCAAATGACATGAGTCTTTTCATAATTAATATGAATCCCAGCCATTTCTGAAAACAATATTGTTTACACTAATGCCCTTGATACTTTTGTTCTTTCTAATAAGGATCGCCAATATTTCTGCACATATTAGAAATATTATTATATGGTGATAAAGGATCACCCTGCCTGCAACCTCTCTGAAGTGATTCTATCAGATATATTCTCCCCTTGATTTATTACGGATGTAAAGTCTGTATTAAAGATTGAAATCCAATTCCTAATTAAGGGGCCAAAATTGAAAAATTCTAGTGTTTTTTGTATTTACATGAAAGTGTGTCAAAGGCTTTTTCGAAGTCAATTAGTAGCAATAATCCAGGTATATTTTCGTCTTCAGCATAGTGCATTGAATCATAAATAAATTTGTATTTTCACCGATATATCTGTTGGCTATGAAACCTGTTTGATCTCGATTAATTATTTTGTCTATATATTTTTTCATTCTACTGGCAATACAACCTGACTCAATTTTATACACAGTATTCAGTAGAGTAATTGGTCTCTAATTTTTCAGATAATGTCTTGACTTGTCACCTTTTGGCAATAAAGTAATAATGCCATGTCTTTGTGTAATTGACAAAATGTTATTTCTATATGTATAATTAATAGACCTTACGACAAAAATACCAATATATTTCCAAAACATTTTGAGGAATTCAGCAGAAAAACCATCAGATCCTGGATATTTATTTGATAATATTGCATATCATGTTTTTTTTTTATTTTTGCTGGGAGTGAAAAGTAAATGCCAACAAATATCAAGTTAGATAATACCACCTTAAATAGGGATTTTGCTTGTTTTTCACCAATCACACAAAGGGCGGATAATAAACATCATTTATAATTACATGTATTTATAATTATCAAAAGGGCAAATTGAAAATTCTCATTACTATTGTATATAAGATACAATAACGTTCCTCCGTCACATTGTGATTGGACGCAATAATCTAAAGAAATGTTGATAAACTCGATATGTATCTAGCTAAAATGTAGAATGTTGCTAGCTTTTCACGATACAGATTGTTTGTTTTTTGATTTTATAGTCAATTGAAAATAAGAAATTGTAATGATTATTTTTGTTTACATACATGTATAAACCAATACAGTTAAGGACCTAAATTCATCGAACAATTTACAAAATGAATTTCATTGTACAGAATTTACATCTGATTCTTTTTTTTTGTCTACAGATGTTTAAGCAAGTATATCATTCTGTGCTGAATGATAGCAGTCGACAGTGCGAGCAATATCCGGGACTGCGAGGTAGACGGGAAGGTGTATAAAGTAAACAGCAAATTCACCTTAGACGGTGCATGTAATCGCTACAAGTTCCAGTGCAATTGTGACGGTGTTGCCCGTTGTCCAGCCATTTTAGCCACAAGAATCTGTGGAAGCGGTAACCATCCGTGCAGAAAATGTTAAGGTTATAGGTTATAGGAGAGAATATCAGTATTGACGATAGGTGAAACAGATTTGATTGCAATGGTAATTCCTATGGTTCCTATGCTTGACCAACAAACAAAACTATATTTGTTGATCATTTCACTGACAAACGCTTTATTTTGTATTAATAAATGATGCAAAAGAAATATCTACATGCAATATCTATATATTAATAAACTGTGCAACCGAACCGAAATCCGGAAAATACAAACCGAACCGAATCGAATGAGCATTTACCTCGGTTGCTCAGTATTGATCAACGCATGGGAAAAAGGGAGTTGATTATTGAGTGTGATTGTTTTTCGTCCCGTAGAGAATATTTCACTCATACTGAGACCTCACCATTGTCGGTGAAAGGCTTTATTTAGACCTATGCTTAGCGCTCATGGCTTTTAGCAGTGAGGGTTCTTTTGCGTGGCACACCTGCTGCGACACGGGACCTCCGTGTATAATGTCATAGTCTAAAGACCCGTGATTCTCACTTCTAAATGCCGAGCTCTTGGCGAAGGAGCAATCACTACGTATTTTTATTAATTAATGTCTTTGGTTTGACTGCCGGGTGCGAGCACAGGGCTCGAATGCACGGCCTCCCGATCACGAGGCGAGAGCTCTACCACCGCGCCACCGCGACTGGTAAAACGTGAATTAGTTTCACAAAAGCAATTTTCAGGGAGTTGGCAACAGCTTACTAATTCTGTACCACTTCAAATTCCTTTAAGGCCTTATGAGGTCCGCAAAAGTAGTGTAAGGAATTACCGTTATTAATTACCCAAGTCAATACCATGTTTAAGGCAATGAGATATTTATCCTAAAATCAACATAAAAGGGACTTGGACACTTTGTAAACTAAACTTTTTTCGATTTCCCCCCCGTTTTTAATGTTTACAATGCTTAACTAAGGTAAATCTATTGGTGAGCAAACATTTGAATGTCAGTTGCTGAGTTACAAGTCAGACACAGCACTCAAAATTCTTCGTTATGTAAACAAGGCTCGTGGCATGCTTTTGGCTACATAGAATGTGGGGTTTAATAGAAAATATCACGTTTAAACAGAATGAAATGTGAAAAACACTAGAAACTGTTTAATTGTGTTCAGAATGAACTTGTAATTTGAACAATATGCTCTATATAAAACGTTTACTAGCATACCTAACACATGACACAAGCTTGTTTACATATTGAATAATTGTGAGTGCTGTATCTTACGTGTAACTTAACAACTTACATTCAAATTTTTGTTACAATTAGAAATAGCTTATTTAAGCATTGTAACAATTAAAAATAGAAAAATAAAATAAAATTGTGAAATTTTGAGCTCAAAACGTGTCCATGCCGCTTTAGGAAAAGCCATTAATTGTTAGATTGCCCAAACTGATTCATTTTATTTCTCATTTTTATTTAAAGTATATATATATGTGCAATAACATTATAAGCATAGCTACAACAGAATAATGTCACACAAAAACAAGTCATTCAGCAATCTCTTTAGAACAATTCATAAACAAAGGCATATATCAGAATCCAGTCTATCAAATCAATAATATAAAACTCGAACCATTCTGAGCATTAAGACATTTGATACATGAAATTCACAACCTCTCACACAAATCATTTGCATGAAAATATCGGGGTAAGTCAGTATGGCAACTGATGTCATTGACAAATAATATCATAAAACAGTATGCTAATCTAAAACTGAGTCGAACACAGAAGTGCTAGACTCCGTGGTGATGTCACGCATCCGCAGCGCCCTCTGAATGAGAATCCTTCGCCTTCCTTCCTTCTGAAGAATCGTCCATATTGCCGGAATTTTGGGTATCATAGTGAGGATTTGTAAAACCTCGGAGACCACTGTCGTCCTGGTCCCGGAGCTGTTAATGACCAATAATAAACAGGTAACAAACATCTTAACAGGTATATATACAGACTGACGGAAACTTCTTAGTAGATGTGTACTGATTGAAGTAGTTTTAAGGAAATAGACCACAAAATCACACTTCTTGTATCATCAATATCACGCATTACACTGTCAAACATCAGTGCACATAACGAGCGTCTGACTTAATAAGGAAGCAAACGAGCATCTGTTGTAATTTATTCTCAAATGTTTACTACTAACATTTATCAAATACCGGCAGCTGAATCAAATCAAAATTATTATAAGGCAGGTGTTTGTCAAAAACATTCTGCTACAACTATTGTGTGTTACGAAATTTGCACGACAACGGTTGAGACGTTCATAGCAATGTTGCAAGAACAAAAGGAATTAATTTACAACAAGTGCATTTTTAAGGTTCTGACGGTATGTTAGGCAAATAAATGGAGAGATGCTGTATTCATGAGATGATAATCTCCTGACACAAGCCTCGTCAATATTCATTAGATTTAGATCGCAGCTATGGATACTGTTCAGTGATATATAGAGAATATTACATGCTAAAATCCATATCGCATGGCATATCAGCCTGAGTGGCCCCATATCAGCCCGAGGGCCAAAGGCCAGAGGGTTGATATGGGGCCCGAGGGCTGATATATGCCTTGCGATATTGATTTTAGCATGCAATATTATATTCATCATAAAGTGTCAAGCTTAAAATAAGCCGTGGTAAATCAAGCCATATTCTATGTCACAACGCTACAAGCTGTCTTCCGTGACGTAATTTTCCATTATGACGTCTAAGATGTGCATTTATGCACGACATGCAGATATTGGATATGCATTTTTTGCACGGCGTGCAGATATGGGTAATTGTGATGTTATCCATATCAGGCCATGCAGATTCTGCATAATCACTACCAAGTATATGATAAAAAATATTATTAAATTTATCTTCCTATCCTAGAAAACAAGTGGTTTTATGACCTCACTTTATCAAACTACTTTATTACAGTAAAGGCAAAGATAACGAACAGTGATCAATCTCGTAAGTCCTAAATAGAATACAAAAACAAGAGTTGGGCAATCACGGACCCCTGGACATACCAGAGGTGGGATCAGGTGCCTAGGAGGAGTAAGCATCCCCTGTTGACCGGTTACACCGATAAAGAAAGAACGGACATTATTCAAATCTAAATCTTTGAGACATTAACAGGTGCCCTGCTAGAAAATATGTGAGAAACATTTACCAAGGTATTTCATTGTATTACGCTTTATCAATTTAAAACTCTGCTTTCTAAATTTAAAGAAGAAATAACTATGCATTTGATGTACACCCATAATTACATGTATATATAGATCTCTAATAAAGTATAGTGCACCAATGTGGTATAAAATTATCCGGATTGCACAAGTTTTGATATCTAGTGTGTTAGAATTATCATGCCATATAAGAACGATGACATCGTATTGGCTTTTAGAAAACAATTGAAAACTTACCTTCTTCAAAAAGCTTTCAATCAAATTTAAGTTTGTATATAATTTCAAAAGTTTTTTATTTCTTATACTAGTTTTTACTTTTTAAAAATCATAATGCTTTGCCTATCCTTAGCTAATTCTGTTGAATGGCATGTCTTTTTTATGCATCTATTGTTCTTAGTTTTAATTTGTAATTGTTTTACATGTAAATCACTTCAGAGTAATTCTGATTATTACACAGGAGGCTAGGAAACTTAAACGTATTTTATTATCATCATTGTTATTACGTAATCACTACAATGAAAACTGATATATTGAATACATTACAACATATACATGTATAATATTTTCCCCTATTTGCATGAAAAATGTTATTACGGCACTGCATTTGTTTAATTCTCACCGCGGCGCCTAATGAAACATTTATTCTCACACGTTTTATTGCGTTGAATAAAGATAAATCTCATTTACAGAATAGATAAAATGAGGACAATACTCACTGAACTGTTTAGAGTCATTCCGGCATTGTCGTCACGCCGACTCCCATACTTTCTTCTCATTATCAAAATGGTGAGCAGGACCACCAGTACAATGAGAACCAGTATACCCACTACTATCCCAGCCACCTGAGCCGAGCTCAAGGAGACATCATCTTTAGCTAAATACAGATAATACATGTATGTCGTGTAAACACAAAATATATTGACATTTACTTAAAGAGCAAGTAATCGTATACTGAAATAATCATAGACAAAATATTTTTAATTATATCCTCAATAGAAAAAAGCAACAATTTATGATATTATCAAACGAGTGAATATTTTTGAATCAGATGAATTTAAAGATTTACATCATAATTTGCTCTGTCTATGCGTAGTGGTTGCATGACCACAATAGAGTGTAGTAAATATATGTGCAAATTAAAAGTTTTGTCACTTTTTAATGTTGAAAATAACGATTTACGTTATATATTTTTAACAAAAACAATGAAGATAGATGATGAAATCAAATGATCAGAGAGTATATTTCATGATACAACATAAAGCATAAACAGTTTGATAAATCTACTAAGCATGTTGTTCCTGTATTTGATGATTAAACCACTGAATCATAATTTCACTTTAACAGTGAATGGGTATTACAATAGAATAATATATACTATCCATCTATATTTTTGAACGAAAGTCTACTTACAGTTTGTTGATTTCTGTGATGCCTTAACTCCGCCCAGTGTTTGTGAACAGTCATCTCCAAAGAAACCATACTGGCATACACATTTACCCTGCGCAAGTCAAACATATGTTTAGTACATACACACAATTTGGTGCAAGATAATTACATTGTAAGTATATCTAAACATCAATAATATAAACAGTACTGTATAGTACAGCAACCCATGAGTTTACAAAACATTTAGAGGAAAATGTTAGTGTCCAACACATTCGTCTTCTCTATAATACATTCTTTTAAATCATCTTCTGTATAGGCATGTATCTTAATACAAGCGTTTCATCAGGATTCCGTTCAGCAGTTTTTTCTAACCTTCCTTACCTGCTTATAAACATGCATTTACCTGTACACAGACTCCTCCATTGAGACACGCCCCCTGGTGACAACGACATTCCCCAGTATCAGGAAGACAACTTTGTTTACACTGCAAGGGGCATTTGTTTTGGCATTTTATTCCCCATGAGCCTAGAACACAAGCTGCAATAAAAACCAAGCATTTAAGGCGTACTAAACGTGTTTAAATACTGTTCAATCTGCTTTTCGTTTGAGATATTCTCGTCAATAGTTAAATATTTCTATGCTGAATTTAAAATGATTGAAATTAACGACTATGAATTATTTTGCTTCGATACACGATATATCTACGCTGTTTCAACAGGATTCTATACTACCACATTCTATATTCTTTGGAATTGTAATGATGTATGTTTCCTATAGCTTAAAATACTACACAACTGCAGTTATATAGTCTTGCCAAAATCAAACGCAGCAATGTTTCCATCCTATCCTAAGTAACTACATTCATCAATCATTACAAAACTTTCTATAATTACAAGTGATTCATGTGAATCTCGAGAAGGGGTGACATTGCACTACCTACCCTGAATACAGAGTGACGTTACATTACTTACTCTGGTTACACAGTGCTCCCGTGAACCCCGATGCACAATGACATTGCCCTGACACACTGTCACACGATCCTCCATTCAAACAGTCAGGACACTGGTTACTACAGCTGGAACCATACATACCCTCAGGGCAACCTGTAACCATGACAGTCTAATTATAGCCAAGCTGACAATTAGAGGCTTAATGTTTTTGCTGTAAATGAACCCATAGTGATGATGCATGTATTTCATGATTAAAACTTCAGGTCATCATTAATGTTAACTTTCTAATTGAGCAGAACATGCTGCTGTAGCGAAATTGAGACACAACGAAGGAATTTGAACATAATGCTACACGATGTTGTGATTAACAGTTAATTATGATACCAGAACTGTATTGTTTTTCTTGGAAATTTGTTGATAAAGGTTTTAGTTTAATATTGCAAAACATCAAATATTTGGGTATCGTCTAAACTTGGATATCGTCTAAACTTGCAAAGTATTTCATATATAACGCAATATATTTTCAGTGTCGGAAGAAAATACAAAATGATACTAGGTCTGAGATTCTAGAAGTCATTGCATGGATAGAACAAGACAATGATTTCGTCAACTCTGATCAGAGTGGTGATGTGTTGAATGCATCAAAGCAACAATAACCTACAGGGATTCTGTTGTTATGTTTATGTTCGTTTTTTTAAACAGCAGAAACAAGGATTTTGTGAGCTGAGGATACCCCCGCTCTAAGGTACATGTAATATAACTGCTACCTAGGGAATCTGTTCATCTTTTGCTAAGGTTGATATAACAGTAGGTTGACATGCGAAAGGTCTGAATTTAGTAAGTGCAGTATGGGACTCCTAAATGAAGAGATATACCAAATATCAAGTGGCTGGTGATAAACAGTTTCAGAGAAAAATGCGACAAAAATATTGATTCCACAATACGACTCAAAAATATTGACAAGTCGGGCAACAGGAAGTTGGCATGTGAAAGGTCGAATTCGGTAAGCATGGTAGGGACCCCTAGATGAAGTCATACACCAAATATCAATTGGCTGTGATATACAGTTTCAGAGAAAAGTGCGACGAAAAAATATTTATTTCACATTAAGACTCAAAATTTTTTAACTAAGTCGGTGAACAGGAATTGACATGCCAAAAGTCTGAATTCGGTAAGCGTGGTATGGGACCCCTAGACAAGTCATACACCAAATATCAATTGGCTGTGATATGCAGTTTCAGAGAAAAGTGCGACGAAAAATATTTATTTCACACGAAGATTCCAAAATTTTAAAGAAGTCGTTGAACAGGAAGTTGACATGCGGAAGGCCTGAATTCGTAAGCGCGGTATGGGACCCCTAGATGAAGTCATACACCAAATATGAATGGGCTGTGATATGCAGTTTCAGAGAAAAGTGCGCCGAAACTATTTGTTTTGGACGGAAGGACGGACGACAGAGGTAAAACAGTATACCCCCTCCTTCGGAGCGGGGGTATAATAAGAGAGACTGTAAGTGATCTTGAAAAACGTCTTCACACGAAATGTCGCCCTAAATGAAAGAAGATAAGGGAGGATTCCCTTTTAATGATTGATTGAGGTTAGTGCATACTCTGATCACAAAACGTCCCGCTCCAGCCCGGCTGACACGTGCACTCTCCCGTTACTCTGTCACATACTCCATTATTCTGACAACCACAGAGCTGGGCACACTGGAAGCCAAAGTGGGCGGCACCACATTCTGGCAAAATAAAACAAAATAGTGACTAATGTGGGTGGCACCATAGTCTGGCAAAATAAAACAAAATAGTGACTTAATTGGGCGGCACCACATTCTGACAAAATAATACAAAATAGTGACTATATATTACACAATAGTTTGATGACATTTTACTTTTTATTGCCAAAACCCTGTCAACAAAATAAATAGTTAACTAGCGGAAAAAATATCTGGGAAAAGACGTGCTCAAACCTTTGAAGATAAATGATGATCTAAATTATGGTACTATTTTTTCCTTACCTTGTTCACAGTGATGACCTATTTTCCCAGGAGGACACATACACTCTCCAGTCACGTGGTTACAGGAAGCACCTCCACAGTTACAGACATTGCTGCAGTGCTTCCCCCACGAGCCACTGTCACACACTGGAAAGACAGCAATGACTAAAATTTTATCATCTTAAGGAGGATTAAAACATCGTCATAAATTTTCAAACCAAACCACTGATACAAAACTGAATTCTTTGACATTATAAACAGTTGCTTCTTCAACAAAAATGGAAAATGAAATCATTCATATCTAATGATCAATCACTCTAAAAATTACTTAGTTAAACTCCACTCTGATTCTACACAAAAATACTCAGAAGTTGATATCAAAGCAATGCTAGAGTTCCTCATTGACAATATCTTTGTAGTGGTTGGCGATAAGGTCTTCCAACAGACTGTTGGAATTCCCATGGGCACGAAAAATTCTCCTTTGTTAGCTGACCTGTTTTTATATTCTCATGAGGCATAATTCATCCAAAAGCTTCTACATGAAAAGAAGAAATCTCTAGCGGTGGCCTTTAATTTGACATTTCGATATATTGACGACGCATTATCTAATAATAATAATAATAATAATAATGATTTTCATTCATATGTCGATTCAATATATCCCAACGAACTAGAAATAAAGGACATCACAGAGTCTTCCATGTCTGTTTCGTACTTAGATATTTTATTGAACAATGAACATAGACGTTCACGGCAAACCAACAACTCAACTTTATGACAAACGGGACAATTTCAGCTTCTCTATCGTCAACTTCCCATACTTGCGTAGCAATATTCCATTATCACCTGCATATGGTGTGTATGTCTCTCACCTTATTCAATGTGCAAGAGCTTGTTCTGCGTATGATCAGGTTTTGAATCGAGGCAAGCTACTTGCAAACAAGTTGTTGTTGCAGGGGTTTCAACGGTTTAGTCTGCCTGTATGGCCTGTCATTTGGTGAAATGTTGGTTGATGTGTTTCATAGCAATTGTTAAACCGTTTTTCATACACTGATTTGACTACGGATTACTCCGTTTACCTGATCAAGACAATGGGCTTACGGCGAGTGTGACCGGTCAACAGGGAATGCTTACTCCTCCTAGGCACCCGATCTCACCTCTGGTGTGTTCAAGGGTCCGTGTTTGCTCAACTCTTGTTTTTGTATTTTATTAGGGACTTACGAGACTGATTACTATTCGTTGTCTTTGCCTTTACAATATAAAGTAAGTTAGGACAGTTAAAGTAGCATAATTTGTATTTATATGAAAAATTAAATCTTTCAGATATGTTTTCTATGTACACATCTAATAAAGTTATGCTCTCATACGTAATTACAACATTGAAAGTAAAAAGTTACACAAGAACAAAACACTTGTTTCTAATTATTTATAATATTACCAACCTATGAAAAATAACAAAGTCGCCTGGGATGTAGGCATGCGCAGTACTGTATTATTGTTTTGCGATGTATACATATGGCCTTTTTCTCTTTGTTGACAATAGCATAACTATTTAATAACGTGTCATAAGTACTGTGAAATCATTTTAATTCGTGGGGGCCAATGTTCGTGGGTAACCAAACTTTTGCTGGTTCGTGGGGACGTAATTTCGTGGGTAATTGAAAATTCATGCAAATAGCTTAATATTTATAAAGATTAAAAGGGAAATAAAACGTGTTCGTGGGGACGTAAATTCGTGGGTAAGAGTGACCCACGAAATCTACGAACATTGGTCCCCCACGAACAATGAAGATTCCACAGTATCTAATCATATATTTTTGCATTTACAGTTCAGAATTTGTCGATTATAAGCTATTTACTACATACATTTCATGCGTGATTTTGAATTCTACTTCCATATAAGGAGATTGAGTCACTATGACGTTTTTCCTTTTTCCATTTATAGAACTGCCACGTTGTAGACACGTCGTATTTTTAGGCTTATTTCTCGCTGATTGTTTACATTTTGACCGCGCAGATTTCGTGGTTCACATTTTTACCATTTATATATTTGATTTCACAGTGTGCAATAAAATTCAAAAGATACAGATTATGTTACTTTAACGCAATGTTATAAACTGCTTATTATACGTTTACTGCAACCCAACTTATTCTGTATCATATAAAATGAGTGGAAATCACTGTCATTCTTTACAACTGACACTTACTTTTATTGCAGTAAACTCCTTTGTATCCGGAGTCGCAATCGCATAGGCCAGTCTCTCTGTCACAGTTTCCATGGGAACCACACAAACATCTTTGAGCACAGGAAACACCCCACATTCCACTGGGACAGTCTAATTAAAGATCATTACTTAACAGATCAATATGAAAAATGTGGTATATCAGTTGCTCCCAAAAATGAAGAAGAATTGCAATACATTCTGTTGTGCGATTCTTCATTATCGTATCTGTTTATGGTTTATGCTCTATTTATCTGCATCTTGGAATTGAAAAAAAAGACAACTGCAACCACCAGAAACTTGTCAGCCATAGTCTCAGTGCCTTTGTAATAAAAACAAATAATATCAAGAAATCGAGTTTTCCTTGATTGCTAGTAAGGGTATACCCATGAATTTAAGACTATTATAATAAACCAGAAGAACCAAACTATGATAAAGAATATCAGCTATTTTACCCCTTTGGAATTCTGAATGATTTCCCGTTTATTTGTTTTTTCTAGAACGTACAAAGTTAGGAATATAAATCGTTCGTGGAATAAACTATACCTCTTCCCCATGAAATCTAGACCCAACATCCACAAACATTCATCCCCCAAGGCATGGAAAATTCAATTAATGACGTAGTGTTTGTACTTACATTGGTTACACTTGCTCCCTGTATAGCCGGGACGACACTGACAAGTGCCATCTACCGGACTACAGGAGATAGTTCCTCTGACGTCGCAGACATCTAGACATGACCTCTCACAGTCAGCTCCGTATGACAAGGCAGGACACGACTTCTGGCACTCATCTGGTTATTATTAACAATTGAATCAGAATCAAATCATTGCGTCACAATCAGACCCGTACGTCACAAGCAATTCTTAACATCATAACCATTCTGTTAGATCGAACTTGTTTCTATACAATTCACTGACATCAACATATATTTCTACAAATTACATAATATGAATTATTAAATACTCCAAAAATCCCAAGAATTTTGATTGGATGAAACTACAGGCGTTGAATGTTGATAAAACTCAAAGTACATTATAAATAGAACTCGGAGTACAAATTCGGCGTGGAACTAAAATAATGACAAATTCGGCGTGGAGCTTAAAATAGAACGACATACCAGGCGTGGACCTAAAAATAGAAGTAGGGAAAAACCAAGCGCTGGAAGGACGTTTAAAACAATATGGCGGACGAACAAGAATGTAGGCGATTTGCGACGATAAATGATGATGAATTAGGGAGATTATGTATACAAATTATGCAAAAAACACTAGGAGAGCAACGGAAACCGCCATTACAACGTTCAGAACTTCTTTGAAAGAAAACCCTGGAATGAAGCCTTTCAGGAGCTAACGAACGAATTTATTCCGAGGCCAAGACAAATTAATAACGGAGAGCTGTTAAAAAAATACTTTGATATTTCTGAGACATGGACTAACAGATTCGACGCAGGCACGGACATCATTTCGCAAATCTTGTTTGGTTAAATAAAATTTGTTGATATTTTCTACTGAACGCTCTTTTGTATTATGCATTATTAATGAAATTTTGGAATAATTTAATAAAACAATTATTGAATTCTGAAATCGGTTGACCTCTTGATTATCAACCCGGGGAATGTGATATTCACCTTGGCCGTGGCCTCGGTGAATATCACATTCCCCGGGTTGATAAATCAAGAGTCAACCTCATCAGAATTCAATAATTGTATAATGTCTCAATCATAAATTTTATGTTTATAAAACTATTGTAGAAATTGGAAATCACCACTGATGGTCATACCATACTTCGATCTCTCAAAATGTTTGAGTTATCTTCTATTGAAACAACCAAATGAGCAAAATGTCTTACTCATGTCAAATTTTCGATTAAAATTGTTTCGAAAAAATTCAAGCCAGGTATCAATAGACGTTACACGGAAAACAAATTGATGCGTATTCCATGCACGTGGCATTTGTACTATCATTCTAATAATTTGAAGCTCCATACCGCCACTGAATCCGGGCTGACAGATACATTGTCCTGTGAATGCATCACATCCTTTAGACAGCGGCCCACACGTGCAGTTCAACGTACAACCTGGGCCATACTTCCCAAGGGGACACTGTATAATAATTAGTGAATTGCATTAATTCAATCAATACAGAAACAAATTGTGCATATGAACTGTTTCTCTGCAAGAAGTTGTTTTGGTGCTGAATATTTTTAGGTCTCGAGAATCTTTTGGTATCGTTTGCATCCAATACAGAGTACGCCGATCTCATATGAACAATTCATGCATCTCTGACAACAACAACAACCCAGTGAGATATCCATATCATCCACTTACTTTCCCCTTTTTCATCAACAATAATATGAACAAAATAATTCCATTTACTCCCCCGTTTACTATCCACAATAAATCATACGTAGACATTATATTAAGCGATATATCACAACTTAAACGTTCTATATCAAATCATCTACTCTGCTTAGACTAATCATATGTCTTTTCTGACAAACAAAATTCCTATTTTCACCAGCTTCCGAGAATAATCAGCTTCTGAACAATATAATGCAGACAATTCCTGTTCTGTCTGCCTTCTAGAAACAATGATTTTCAATTTTGGGAAGAATCAGATTCGGTGAATCAAATTTGATATAGGGAAAGTAAGAACAGTTACCATTTTCTTATTACCTTTTGCGAACAATCAGATCCCATAAATCCTGCAGCACACACACAAGTTCCGTGTACATTGTCACAATCTCCACCATTTTGACAGCTGTGAGAAAGTGAACAGAATACATAAAAATGCCATCATCTTATTTCTAAATCCCTTCAATGAGATAATTTGAAAAACGATACGTCATTTGACCTTTACCCCTGGTCTGATTTACTTGTACATGCTACTCCTGATAAAATTCGCCCACAATGCAAGGAAAGAGTGACTCACTTGCAGGTTTGTCGGCATGGTCGCAATAGAAACCTTTAGGACAAGGTTGCTGACAGAAGTCGCCAGTGAACCCTGGTAAACACTGGCACTGGCCGGTTACACGGTCACAATTCGTACTGTGTACACACTGGTCACATTGGTATATACATCCTGAGCCATAGGTCAAATTCTACAATGGACAAAAGTCAAATGTCAGAACAAAAATAAATACAAAATGTGCAACCTGGACCACAGGTCAAATTCTTCAGAGCTAAAAAGAATCTAGAAAAATACTAAAATATTGAATGGTTGGTGTATTAATCAGATCCTGAAAATCTCCAACTTTTGAACTTCGGGTTGGAGAATATTCTGAAATCAATGAATGATGCAGTATGCATCAGAAATTATATTCTCCGATCGTATGGTCAGACAAATGTTAATTGGCATATAGCAGAATAGTTGACATACAGCAGAATAATATGGTGAATCAATTTTAGGTCTAGTTACCTTGAAACTACAGTTTTAAAAGGTACAGTTTGGATCATAGTTAACATTTTATGAATGATAATTAAAAACAGAGGAGAAATATCATAAAGATTTGAATAAATTTTACACAGAACAGTCCAGTTGTTCAACTCTATGGCAATCTGCTACATGTGCCAACAATAACTGCTACACAGTTTGACCGATGTTGGTACCGACAGTATATGCCCCTCCCCAAGTTTGAGTGATTTATTGTCATGCTGAAATATTTTAAAAGCAGCTAACTACTACAAGATAAGTATTGTAATGCATTGTGTAACAAAACCATGTTCATATAGCTGTTTAAAGTTTTAAAATAGACGTCGATGCATAGCCAGACAGAACGTCATGCACTACTGCAGAGAAAAATGCAGGCATTTGATTGGACGACAAGCCGGGTACATTTTAGACATCAATTCAACTTCATTGCAATTTGCCCAAGGCAGGGTTTAAATGTTGGAGGGAATGGGAATAATATAGGTGGCAAGAGTATGATGGTTGTTTCTGAATGTTTCTTTAGAAATAACTTTGAAAATATGAGCTTTAAGCAGCCTTTTTGATGCTTTGCATCAAATTTATCTTGGTTTTGTCATAGGAGTGATGAACTACATATCACTTGACAAAATAAATATAGATGTAGTAATGTTACCTTGCAATACTGATCACAATCAGGTCCAAAATAGCCGGCATCACACAGACATATGTCATCGTTAAAGTGGCAGCGACCGTGAACACAGTACATACAGGCTGGCTTACAGGATAATGCTGTCAGTTAAACATTGGTTTAATAGTACAGGATACATTTTATAATGTCGTCATTATCACAGTTTGTTTAACTACATACAACAAAAGTTTAGTTCAAGATTAATTCTCCTGTATTCTAAACGTGGTTGTTGAAACCCTTGCGAAAAAAACTTCTTTGTACGTAGTCTGCCTCGATTCAAATACTTATCATGCCAGAACAAGCTCTTGTGTATTGAATAAGCTGAGAGACATACACACCATATGCAGGTGATGATGGAATGTTCAATATGGGAAATTGACGATGGAGAGACTGTTTAAATGAAGTGAATATTAGAATAATTAATTACTATATATGAATATTTCCTTTTTTCCATTTTTGTTGAAGAAGCAACTGTCTGTAATATTTTAAAAAGTCTTGTCTTTAATTTATCATGCGGAATGGTCATGTAAAATGTTGAAATGTCATATGTTTTGATGTTGTTAAATTGAGAAAGGCTCTGGGATTTCAATTTTACTACAAGTTCCTTAGAGTTTTTCAGAATCTACATTTGATTTACACCGCTTCTTGTCCCATGGGAACCCGGGTTATAATATCTTGTTGTTACCCCTTGTTTGTCGTAAGAGGTGACTGAATGCGGCGGTCATTCGGATGAAACAGCAAAAACCCAGGTCCTATGTCACAGCAGGTGTGGCACGATAAAGAGCCCTCGATGCAGGTTGTAATGTAGACTTTAATTGAAAATATGCCGGAATACATGACTGAATTTGTTTATGACAAAGAAGGTTGTTTATGTCTACGGCATCTATTCAATTTGTGTTTAAAGAACTGGTGGCAAGATTTGGTAGGATTACTTACGGTAATCCGCAATGGTTTAAAGAGCCTGTGATGGGCATCACAATGCACAAAACAAAAATAGGAGATGATTTTTGGACAGAAAATTACATTTTTTTCTTGAGAACTGTAAATTTACAAAGGAATGTCAAAAGATTTATTGACTAGGTTTCAGGCAACATGTTTTATGTCAAGCTGTATCACTGCTTTGCATAATACGGGTTTAAATTATCATATTGTATAACTGATTTGCAATAAGAAAATATAAATTGGCGAAGTAAACAATGTGAAAAACGTAACCATAGTGTCTGGTACTTACTGGACACAGTGGCACTGACCAAAGCGGGCTTGTCTAAAAATATATAAATCAGCTCATCACAATCTCATGACGAAAATATCATGCAGGGAGGAGGCTTTCAATATGGTATCGAAAAAAATAATGATAGTAACTGTTCCAGGTACTTTGTTTTGTTTTTTTTAATATAAATTACGATAAGTATATTTGCTTACATCGACGACAAACTAATTATGATTAAACATGCAAAAATTAGTGTCAACAAACATGTCTCATGTAGTTTCTATCAAATTTTGAAATTGCAGTACAGTTTGAACTTTTCCTCATCAACTGGTAAAACTTTATTGAAACAAAGTTCATATGACATACACATCCTGATTTACTATACAGCCTTACATTTGGTACATATCTAATAGAGTCATTCAAAGTACAGGTATGTGATATGATAAAAATGATGTTTATGCAATGTAAATCAGATAAGCACTAACTTTGTCAGATTAATAATATGTTCTTTTGGTTTTTAATTCGAAAATATCTTCCTGAAAGAACAACTCTCACATAAATTAACTAATATAATGCTTGTCACATAGATTATGTGGTACAATGATTGACAGATAAATTTCTCTTACAATGATTTTTAGATTGATTAACTGGAACAGTGACTGTCAGATTACCTGGTACAATGACTATTAGATATGCTATTTGGTACATACCTATATTTACACATGGGGTGTCACACTTTGTGCCTTGCCATCCCTTATCACACACACATGACCCGCTTACTCCACAATAGCCATGAACACAGTGACACGTATTTTGACAGGAATCGCCAAAGTAACCCGAGGGGCACTTGCAAGGCTGACTCTACAAGAAAAAGAATTTAATCAAAGTACAGGTAGTACTGACACAAGGCAAAGAAATTTACAATAACTTGAGGTAACACTACAAGACAAAGGAGTGAAGAAACTTAAAACTTATAACGGGGGATTCAACAAGGCGAACAATTAAAAAAATGTGTTTTTAACTTCTTATAGATGTAAATCTATGTGACGAAAAAATGAAGAAATTTAAACATCTTCACCCTTTGAATTAAACTTCCCGAACAATGTGTTTGTTTTGACTGTTGCTATAGTTACCTGGCAGATACAAAGTCCTGTTGCTGGGCTACAAACTCCTGGATTACATGTTGGACATCTTTTTGTACAGTTGCTGCCATAGTAACCTGATTTACATGGAACCTCACAGTTTGATCCAGACCAACCAGGGGGACATATGCAAGCTCCAGAATTCTACATGATGAAACTTATAATATATATCTTATTTATCTATTTTCACTATCTCTCTGATTCTCAATCTATATCTATCCCTTTCTCTATCCATCTATCAATAACACTCTCTACCTATCTATCTATCTCTTTTCTCCGAGTTTGAATTCAAAAGAAAGTAAAAATAATGTAGTGATAACATTTAATACAAAATATTTAAAAAGGACTGCATTTGAAACGAAGAAAAACAATAATACCTAATTAAAAGAGAATTCATATATATCTCCTTGTGCACAATCAAACAGTATATAAATTGCATTATGATGAAAGTAGAACAGAGACATAATGATAGTGAGAGAGCGAGGCCAGATAAATATTCAGTTAACACATGTTATATTGGATATATATGAGATCAAACATCTGCTGGACGAAATAAATAGAAACATGCATCTGAAAAATACAGCAGAATTTGCTTCTTATGGGTACAATATATATGTAACACAAAGTTTAAAAGATGCTTCTGTCACACTGAAATTCTCTACCACGTCTATCAATACTAGTAATTTTGTCAGATGAGTATGACTACCATACGTCTTGGTGTCTGTCTGCATTGTCCCTAGTACATGTATATAGCCGGCTGAGACGTTCAGATGTTTTCAACTTCAAACAATATTTCTGAAACATTTGAAAATAGAGACTAAATATTGCTTACTGGATCACAGGGAGCGCTATGTTCACATCGTGGACAAGTTTTGTTACAATTCAGGCCATAAAATCCCACTGGGCATGCGTGTTCACACCGTGGTCCAATAAATCCAGCTTTACAAGTACAGAAACCATACCGACTGTCACATGAATTAGTCTGGTTCATGACGCACATACAGCGAGATTGACAGTTCTTGCCGTAGCTGTAAAAGAAAGTAAGAGTTAGACTGATGCAAATGTATCTTATATTGATAAAAAGAGGTATACTTATTTTGGATGTTGCATTCAACGCTTTAAGTAGATGAGCATATAGGAAAACACCATGTACAATGTACATGGTGAGGAAAATATCTTATTTGGTGTGGTTTGAATGCTCATAGAGGATTTAAATTCAAGGATATACACAAAAAAGCAAAGTGGCAAAATATCTAATTAAATGCACAGAAATCTATACTTCTCTTACTTTCAGAGAAAAATATTTGTTTCAACTTTTTAGATATGCACAATTTCACAAAAATCTTCTAAATGTAATGTTAAACAACCATCGAAAAATCATTGTGTTCATTATAATTGTTTGTTTAATTATTTCCGCCATTTACGGCGATTTCCATTATTAATGGTAAAATGTGATACTGTAAAGGGCTTTAATTTCATTTCGCGGGGCTAAAATTTCGCTATTTTTATCGTTTAGCATTTCGCGATCGTTTAAATTTCTTGGATAATAAATTTTCTAAGCTAGAATCATATACCTAAATACATTGAACAGCACTTCGCGATGGTTTTATTTTCGCTATAGTTGACATAATCGCGAATATATCGAAAATAAAAACCACGCGAATATTTCCCCCTTTACAGTAATACTCACAAGAAGAAATCAGATGAGACTATAGTAATACGTACGATCCTGCGCTACATGCATATTCACAATGTGGTCCGAAGGATCCTGGGGGACATGAACAATCACCAGAGACTGGGTCACATCCTGTGGGGCAGGGACAGGACTGGCGACAGTCCTCGCCATACATCTGGTAGGGACAGTCCTGTAAGGAGCTTCATAATTCAGCATTACGTCAAACATGGTTTGTTTATCCGAAACAAACCCCAAATCAATACACATAGAAAAGCGTGGAATAACAAAATCCAACAGACCTGAATTTACTTCAAACAAATCAATATAGAATATACCTGCTGAATATTGTGTGGATATCATATAGAAAATCAAGGCTAGTAATATTCTGAATGTCATTTTTGTTGAAATGATTTCGCTTTTTGAATGCTTATTACTCCATTTTCAACTTACATTCCATGCACTATAGCTTTCAAGGTCAACGTATTTTAAGATGAAAGGTGACTGGACAGAAAACGATTTTGCAGAGTTTAGACAGTGCTTTTAGGTTTAGAAATAAGAAAACGACAGGTTTGGTAGATCTGAGTTACTTGTTTCAAATGAAATAAGTAGATAGACAAAAGTTTAAGAAGCAATGCAACGTTTTAGATCTGACGTGTGTCATACCAATTGTTACGCCGTTCTCCATGCATTGAATTTGACTACGGATTACTCAGTTCACAGGGGATGCTTACTCCTCCAAGGCACCTGATCCCATCCCTGGTGTATCTCTGGTGTATCCATCAGTCCGTGTTTGCCTAGCTCTTATTTTTATTATGTTTGGGACTTATACATGTAAGAGTGATCACTGTTCGTAGTTTTCACCTTGACATTCAGGGACCTTACTTATTGATTTATTGATTATTTGTTGTTTTTCGTCCCGTCGAGAATATTTCACTCATATTGAAACGTCACTATTGCCGGTGAAAAGCTGCAAATTTAGATCTATGCTTAGCACTCATGGCTTTTAGCAGTGAGGGTTCTTTTGTGTGCCACACATGCTGCGACACGGGACCTCCGTTTTTAAGGTCATATTCGCAAGACCCGTGATACTCACTTCTAAATGCCGAGCTCTTGGCGAAGGAGCAATCACTACCTATTTTCACGTCTTAGGTTTGACGCAGCCGGGTGCCGAGCACGGGGCTCGAATGCACGACCTCCCGATCACGAGGCGAGAGCTCTACCACTGAGCCACAGCGACCGGTGACCTTACTTATTGAATTACACGGTGAGGATGACGACACATGATCCATCTGATAAATCCTCCAAACATCAACTTGTTTTTCAGTAGCCTGCTTCGATTTAAATCTGCTCATACGCAGAACAAGCTCTTGCATATTGAATTAGTTGAAGGACAAAAACACAACAAGCAGGTGAAAGCTAAACTAATCCCTTTTGTCATCAATTTTGGTTGTTAGCTGTTATTAATATCTATCTTCAATAAAATATGCGAGTGTGAAACAGTTGTAGAAAACTCTGTGGTATCTACGTCATCAAGATATCTGTCGAATTAAAGGTCCTATTAAAGGCCCCAGATCGATAAATTTCTCATGTAGAAGCTTTTGAATAAATTCTGCCTCATAAGAATATAGAAAGGCCGGGAGCTAACAAATGAACACAATTTGAGCCGATGAGACTTCCAATGACTGTTGGAATGCCTTATCACTAACGCATACCAAGATTTTATCAGTGTAAAACTCCAGCATCATTTTAATATCAACGTCTGAGTACTTGTGCAAAACACATGGAGCAAACACGGAATTAAGATATATCTTACCTGTTGATATTTAGATAAATTGCCTGTTACATGTAAAATTAAGATATGTTATCCGTTGACAATTAGTTATCTCACCTTTCACATTTATGAAAATACAAAGATTACGAATAATCTCGCAAGTCCCAAACAGAAAACAAAACAAGAGGAGGGCAAACACGGACCCCTGGACACACAGAGGTGGTATCAGGTGCCTAGGAGGAGTAAGCATCCCCTCTCGACAGTTCACACCCGCTGTGAATTCATTATTTTGATCAGGTAAATGGAGTGATCCGTAGTCAAAATCAGAGTATAAGAACGGCTTAACAATTCGTATGGAACACGAAAGACAACATTTTCCCAATGGCAGGCCATACTTGCAAACTAGATCGTTATAACGTCCACAGAGTGTGCGAAATGCTCACTTTAAATTTGTCAGTTGAAACCCTTGCAACAACAACTTCTTTGTAAGTAGCCTATAATTTACCAGATGATATTGGCAGACCTTACCTGTTAATAGAAATCTTACCCTTTGACATTTAGGGCCTGTCTTTCCAGCATTACATCTACACTCCCCTGTAACTGGGTTACACGGAGAACCATGGCAGTCACACGAAAGAGTACAGTCTACACCAAATGTGTATGGATCACACTGCACTCCGCACAACTCTAAAAATAGGACAAGAGTTCAACAGACTTTAACCATCACCAGATTCATATCCATCATATTGACTCATTACTATAATATATATGAACTTAACTCCGTTATACAGTATAGTTTTCAAGTTTCATATAATTTGAGACGGAATGTAGACATTCCTACTCCTCCAGTTCGGACATCTTACCTGCCGTCCATCCTGGGTCACATTGACACACCCCCTCCACGGGATCACAGCTCCCGTGTTCGGTACATCGACAGGGCTCCGAACAATTACGTCCATAGAAACCTTTAGAGCAAGGAAAATTACACGTAGCTCCCATGAATCCGGGCTTACAACTACAAAAGAAAGAGAGCAGATAATCAACATTTAAAAAAAAACATAATACATGTATATATATGTGAACTCTTGATATATCATATAAATAGCCCGTGATTTTACAGCAAATTCTCCCTTCAGTAAAAGAAACTTACGAGCATAGCCCCGTTACAGGATCACAATCCGCGTTTCTTGTACAGTTACATACACCTAGAAACAGATACACAGACACCTAGAAACAGATACACAGATCCATGTCTTTAAGCAAATTTTAGTAAAAATATTTCATATAAGCTGATCTGTCATTCCACTTTTTGTTTTCTTACCGCGACAATTTGTGCCAAATTTTCCCACTGGACACACATTTTGACACTGGTTGCCTTGGTAACCAGGTTTGCACTGACACGATCCTGTTATTGGGTTACAGGTTGCCGTATTTGTCATGTTACACGTACAATTATTCTCACAGTTGACACCATAGAAACCTGGGTTACATGGCTGCAATACATCAAAGTCAACATAAAAAAAATCTGTTTACTATTTGTGGTAAGAAAGCATTTTCACACGGATATCTTGTTTGAAAATAAAATGATTTCCAATTTTCCAAGTGCAACTTTACAGATCCCCCCAATACGAATGTGAAAAAGCTGGCGGAAAATTACTTCTTATATCTTGTAAATGAATTAACGCACTTACATACATGTAAGGTTTCTCAAGAAAAAAATATGTGTTGAACAAGAATGGTACCTCAATGCATTTCACTCTATATGATGCCATAATAAAACGGTACATTGCAACGCATAAAGTAGTACATTGCGGGAAAATAAAATGATGTTTTGTCATTATTCACTATCACGATAACTTTAATAGCTATATTTGTGTAAATTCTCTTGTCAAATGGTTATTTGATATTTAATATGCATAATAGGCAGTCAGAATAAGAACTTCAATCGTGTTTGAAGAACAACTTGAACATCTTGGAGCAGAAGTGATTGTTTGATGATGTTTTTATGGAAAGAGGAATGGACGCATGTATCTCTGGGGATCGAATGCTATTATTTCATAGTGTATTGGTAGCTTATGATATAAATCATATACGGTACCAATTTTGATGCACCAGATGCGCATTTCGACAAATTATGTCTCTTCAGTGATGCTCAAACCCGAAACATGAAAGTAAAGCTTTATAAAAGTGAACAATGTAGTGCCAAAGATTGGAGCCAAATACTTCGAAGGATCAGAGCTATGCCTAAGGGAGATAATCCTTAATTTTGATATGAATTTCTAATTTTACCACTGCAATTAAATACATATCCGTATTTCAAGCTAGTGACATAGTACATCCAATCTTCGTTTGCAAAAATTATCTTCAAATTCTACAGTGTTTGAATGTTTTAGTCAAATATCATTTAGCAATGACAGCTGTAATCGGCCCTATATAATTACAAATTAAATTGTTATGACGTGTACTTGGTATGCGAATTGAAGATGTTCTTGGCATGCATAAACACTTGATGAAGCAATGTCATGTTTTGAATTGACTACTACAACAATATAAGCTGAATATGATTGTTGAATTGCCTTACGAGATACATGTACATCAAATGACAAAAGTTCAGAACGAATATCAATATGGCAGGTATACAATAAACTCATGTTTCTCATGCCATCATATTTTTTTTATGAATGAAACATTCACACGGTAATAAATTGCATAAATTCTACATTCAACCAATTATCACTCATTTATGAAAAAATGTAATGAAAATTTAAAAACAAATTAAAGATTATAATATAAATTATTGCTATATTGCCCGCATTTGTCAAGTCAAACAATAATTTATCTATCTCATTACTATATATTTGCAATTATGCCTGAACAATTTAAGATATCAAGTAACGTGACTGCTGCAATCACCTGACACTTCAATGGGAATTGCTCTCTAGGATGTCAAATATCCTAGTTTCACGTTGATAATGGACATCTGTACAGTGGCAAGGACTTTGGCGAATAAAAACAGATTTCTTACGTATGTGTCACTAAATTAAAATGCTTCAATAACCATTACGTTGCTGCGTAAAATTTGAAAACTTACGATCTTGCAGAACAAAGATACTGAATTCTATAAATAACCTGAGAACAGTGAGCTCCTTGGAAGCCTGTAGGACACCGGCACAGAATTTTGTAGGTTGTTGCTGTGGTATCATGTGGGTTACACTGTCCCCAAGATGACTACAAAGGAAGATCACAAGGTTACTGACGTCATAGTCCTCAACATTCCTCGTAGAAAGACGGACATACTAGTAGTGAGGCGTCCTCAATCGTTCATATACACCTGATCCTGCCTTCGCTTTCGTCGAAAGTCCGTGTTGCCCTACACTCGATTTTGTATGTGTTTTTTGGACTATGATTACGTTTGATACTTTGTTACTTCGCCATTTTATATGTTTAATTCTGTATCCAGTTCTGTGTATTTGAGTGTAAGCGTGACTTCATTATAAGCATGCTCACTTAACTGTTTTTTATATGTAATGGAACATTTTCTTTTTAGTGCATTTTGACGTATCGACAGTGGGATTTACGGAATTTTACAACTGATAATCAAACCTTCTAACATAATTATGTAATAAATCCAAAAGATTAAATAAATTACAAATTCGAAATTAGGACATTTACGCTACGTATGATTTTGTTTTAATCCACAAACTGAATACAATTTCAGTCCTAAATTTTATTTTGATTGCATATATGTCTATTTAAACAGCTTAATGTATTCCATTCCTATATATGAAATGTATTTCATTTCTTTGTAATAGAGTATATTTACACAAAGTTTATAAATTTGTGTAACAATATAACATTGAACTTTGTCTTTATTGTATAAATTTGTGTAACAATATAACATCAAACTTTGTCTTTATTGAAAACCAATGTCTCCACTGCTTCCCAAATTAAAAGTCCATGTACATGCTCCCCTTACTATGCTGTGTATCACAACGAGAGAGCAGGAACTCTTTGTTAGACTGTCATTTTCGTACTAGATTTGACGACGGGTAATCCCGTTTACTTTATTTCGACTAAAGGCTCACGGCAGGTGTGACCGGTCAGCAGAGGATGCTTACTCCTCCATGGCACCTGATCCTACCTTCGCTTTTGTCGGAGATCCGTGTTGCGCTACACTCGATTTTGTATATGTTTTTGAATTATGAATAAGTTTGAAACCATGTTAACTTTATCTGTATCCCCCAGTCCTTACAATATGGACATCTACATATGTAGGGCAATGGAATTTGTACAAAGATCAAGACTTTGTGACAGACTGATGAAAAGAGAGTGCAAAAGTAATCTCCCCCGGAAAGAGGGGAGGCATATTAAATCCACACAGTATAGACGTAATGTATATCGTATATACGGTATTGTGAATTCAGAAATTGACCTACCGATGGGCCAGTGCTTGTTTTGCACCAGGGCTGACATGTCTGTTGAACCCCCGAGTGTACCACGACAGGGGTGCCAGGAGGCGGTCCAAACACAAGGATCCTGTCTCTGCCACCGCACATCATCATGCTGTTCCCCGCACACGGGCTGTTACAATTTCTGTGGGGATAAAAATCAATCAAAAAGCTCTCTGTTTCGAAAATACACTATATTATATGATTGATTAATTGATTAGTTAACGATTAAAAGTCAGTAAGGATTTTCTTTTGAATCATTCAATCAGCTTATAAAATAATCTCTAACTTGATGTATAAACAGAAGTTATTGTTCAAAGTAAAAAGATAATCTTTCGTTTCAAGAGAAACATGTAATGTGAGTTTGGACCGTTGATTCGCTGTAACTTGTGTTATGAATTAAGACCGTTGATTTGCTAAAAGAAGTAATATGAAGTTAGATTTTATGTAATGTGTAATATGATTAGATGTGCGACTTACGCATCGTCTCGTTTCTTGTTCATGTTGAGTTGGTTGCCACAGTAACATAGATTGGGAGGTTTGGTTCCGGAGTACCGACGTCCCTGTTGTCTGTAAACCAAAGTCAGTGTCATTGATTGTTTTGCAAATTAGGAATTACCAATCCTAATGAATTCATGACGTCATTCTGTTTCTATTACTAAGGCGACTAGTAACATTTCTGCTTAGACTATGTTGCTTGCGAATTAAGTAAAAACATATTCTTACTAGAACTTAACAAGTTTTGACTATCAAACCGAGTAAATTTCTTAATGATTGTAAATAAATATGATTGTAAATAAAACTTTTACACTTTTTAAAATTTGTTTCAATCTCTGATAAAAACAAAATTTAGTTCCAATTTTATATGCATAGTTTTGCATATTGCAAAACTTGAAGATAAACTGGGTTCTAGCAGTTATACTTCATACATATGGTAACTTAACACTTTTTATCTCCTTATTGCAGGTTCAAGTGAGTGCTTTCAGTTATACTTTATCTGAAAAATTGACTTTTACAATTATCAGTAATCGCAATTAAATTTTATGAAAACAATCAGTGCATGCTAGCTGTTGATAGCCACTTGCATATGCCACCTGTCTATAGCAACTTGTCCAAATAGCTAGTTGCATATACGACTTATAAATAATTGAACCACTTGCAAGTATTCACTTGACTGTAACAATGATATATACTTTGATGTAAAGGCAAATATATCAAATACACACAACCACTGTGCCACGATTGTAAACCAAAGTGACGAAAAATACGACACTGGAATATAAACTCAATATCAACAAATTGTTTCACTTACATTAAATAAAGGACTGAACTGTTTTACCAGCAATTTCCATCAACAACGGTTGCGAGTGGCTGCTCACTATATATGCGTCTTTATATTTGCATAAGAACTGGCCATGAGAATTTCCATATAATAAGCTTTAAGTGCCTCATAAATCTTCCTGACTATCGAAAACATGCATAACTTTTGTTTTTGTTTGTTTTTTCTTTTAATACAAATTCTTGTTCACTCCATTTAATCAATACACATGTTAATTACAATATTTACACTGATTTAAATTACAGTCAAAGGGAGATAATTCACTGTCCGTTTCAATTATATTTGATAATCAGACATATTTATTATGCAAATATTTCAACAAAAGTTATAAAACGTGGATTAATTGAGGAACTTACCTTTCATAGTTGACACAAACTAAGCATTTATTCTTTAATTTGACGTTATCAAAATCAGTCAGGATTTGCTTTAACATTCATTTACAACCGTTTTACAGTCTTTCAATGAATATTTGTGTATACCGATTCATCAAAAATCTACATACCATAGGAATCAAATCAAAATAGAATCACATATTTCAAAGTTTATCACAGATGATAGTTTACCTGCACAAATGGATGCACCAATCAGGAGTCATGTGTTGTATGCCGTCATCAGAGGTGGATGCGCTGACAGGAAACAAATGATGATTGGGCGCAGAATCCTCGAAACAGCCGCGGTACACCTCGTCCCCATACTTTGTGGTCTGCAGGTTGATTTTGTTTCTTCCTGGTAGACTATGGTCCTGAAATGATGATCACCGCTAGAGTCATTCTTATATATTCAGGAGATGAACAAGCCTTACTCTGGTGAAGTAATATGCATCTTTTATCTGAAAAGATAACTTGAACATTTATCTCAAATGTGTTGCAATTTAAATTATTTCCAAGAATAAACTAAACCGAAAGGTCTATGGACCATATTGGTCGCGTGAGCAGTTTTGGTTTTTCTAAGATAAAACATATTATCCCTCCCTAATCAAGCTCAGAATGGGTTGAACGTAATTCTAGTCTACACAAATCACCACACAAAAGCATCAAACAGTAGCTCTTTCGAATTATATATTTTCGTAATATTCTGACTAGAGGTTTTACCATAAACTATCCCGTTTAGGATAAATTTGATTTTTACATATACATATGTATTATGAAATACCACTTATATGAAAATTAACGATACCTGGCTTCCTTTTCGGCCGGGTTCAACTTTTTACATATGTAACACAAAACACTTTTTGACAATCAACCATAACTATCCTTCTATCCGGCAGACGCGTTTGGACTTTTTACATTTCACACAAAATCCCTTCTTTTTGGACATTTTAAAACATTTAACACAAAATATCTCCTTTTTGGACTATTTACATTTAACAGAAAATGCCTTCTTTTTGACATTATTTACGATAACTGACATCCTTTTTGGCAGTTTTTGAATACTTACCACAAATTGCCTCTTTCTCACGACAGTCGTTGCTACTCCCGCTGTCGGATCAATTTTGCCTTTGAGGATTTCTGCCTCCACCCTAATACGTCCTAGTCCACCTTGGCCTCCACAGGCTTCCCTAGGTCCAAATCCACCCCTCCCCCCTTGGGCAGAAAAAGACCTAGAATCTAGAGCGAGACATAAAACACCTTTTTATAATATAACTAGATCTGTTGATAGTATCAGTTTTACTATTATTTTTTACCCTGTTTTCATTCCTAATTATTTGTCATGCATGTTCACTTTACTGTGTAACCCGACACCCTCTCTTGCGAGATATCCCAGAGCAAGTCATATTACACAAGTCTATCACTGTGCTTATAATGGCGAACAGATTTACATTTATAACGAATAAATCTATCACAAATACACGACTAAATAAATAATATTGTATATGTTTAACTATACAATGGTTTGCTGTACTAAACAAGTTCAGCTCCATACCAGTCCGAGTCTATGTTAGGTATATTTAGATACATTTTCACACTTTTGATCCTATGTCTCTCAGTTGATTCGATACGCAGAGCATTGTTCATGCGTTGAGAACTTATTAAAGAGAGGCCAACTATAACAAAAAAGTTGATGTTGCAGGGTTATAACGAATCTCGTTTAAAGTAATCATTTCGCAAATTCTACGGTCGCTATAATTACCTTGTTTGCGATTACAAATTATCATTAAGTCATTTGTTGACTGATTTGTTTCATACCCTTTGTTAGACTGTCATTTTCGTACTAAATTTGACGACAGGTAACCCGTTTACTTTGTTTCGACTACGAGTTCACAGCGGGTGTGACCGGTCAGCAGAGGATGCTTACACCTCCATGGCACCTGATCCTGCCTTCGCTTTTGTCGGAGGTCCGTGTTACCCTACACTCGATTTTGTATATATGTTTTTGGACTATGATTACGTTAATATATTTGTTTACTTCGCCAATTCATAATACAATGTATTCCAAGGTCTCTAGCAGATACATTTATACGTGTTTATAATGCCTGCTTTTGATGCAAATATTTTTATATATGTTCTGACACGTTTTGATGCTTTACCTGTACTGACCTATACTAACGACCTTGCCAATAATGTGGATACTTCCGCCGCTGCCTCCCCCTCCTGGACCAGATTCATCCCAGCATGCCGTGGTGCTGTTACCGAGGCAAGTTCCATTCCCTTGTGGGTTGCATGAACGTGGACAACGGCTTGTACAGCTGAAAATCCAGTAAAGCAGAAGTCTGAATTTTCCGATTTACAGAGGAATGCTACACCAGAAAAAACATATGGATAAAGATGGAGAATATGTACAACACTATTTTGAAGTTGAAAATTTTTACATTTATTTTATCCAGTCGAAATATGCAGTTTTGGTGAAAATTAAGTCGCCTGATTAATGTTTGACGACAACGGACCTACGCCTTCCATTTCAAAATGGATTCCAAATAGTTGCAGTGTCACTGCTTAGATAGCCTTCGTGGGAACTAAATGAACGCATTGAAAAGGAAGCTTTTATTGAGATGAACAGATTGAAAAGGAAGCTTTTATTGAGATGCACCGATTGAAAAGGAAGCTTTTATCGAGATGCACCGATTGAAAAGGAAGCTTTTATTGAAATAAACCGATTGATAAGGAGGCTTTTATTGAGATGAACCGATTGAAAAGTGAAGCTTTTATAGAGATGAACCGATTGAAAAGGAAGCTGTTATAGAGATGAACCGATTGAAAAGGAGGCTTCATTGAGATGAACCGAATGAAAAGGAAGCTTTTATTGAAATGAACCGATTACATTGAAATGAAGGCTTTTATAGAGATGAACCGATTGAAAAGGAGGCTTCATTGAGATGAACCGATTGAAAAGGAAGCTTTTATTGAAATGAACCATTACATTGAATGAAGGCTTCTATAGAGATGGAACCTTATTGAAAAGGAGGCTTTCATTGAGATGAACTGATTGAAAAAGAAGCTTTTATTGAGATGAACTGATTGAAAAGGAGGCTTTTATTGAGATGAACTGATTGCAAAGGAAGCTTTTATTGAGATGAACTAACTAACAAGGAAGCTAACGAGATACCTCACTGAGGAGAACTCACTGACAAGTACAGGTATATATAGATTAAGTACCAAGTTTAGGTTGACTGGTTGTGCATTGTTTAACATACCGTTTGAGAGGTTTTTTTGCTGATATGGAGATGTCACCGTTGCTGGTAAAGGGCTGTAAAATTTAATTATATGCTCTGTGTTTACCACCTTTGAGCAGGGAGAGGTCTTATCAGCCACTTAAAACAAGCAAGGGGTACTGAGGACCTATTCTAACCTTGATTCTTTCTCTACCAAGTTTAGGAGAAACTTATACAAATCAGAACACCAATAACTCTAAAAAGGTATGGTCGTTACCTGATTTAACAATTAAGGTACTTGTACATGTCACATTACTTACTACAGTAGAGGATAGCGTTCAGTGGACTGGCTTCAGGAACCCAACAAAATAGTGTTGGAATAACTTCAATTGTTTACTTAGAGTTCAATCATACTATCAGCAAAATTTGTCAGCCTTACGTAAAGTTACAGTCTGTCAACTTTACACGAAGTAACTCAATCTGTCAGATTTACTTTAAATCTAACAGCATTTTTTAAAATGGGACAATTTGACAGCAGTACATAAAGTGATACATGTACAATCTGACAGATTTAGTTGTAGTGACACAGTCTGACCAAAATATTCTCTTTCTACGCATCATTCATTCAACTTTTTCAAGAAGAAAATGCGGTAATAGACACTCAATTTATATGTTCAGTCAATGATTTGGGATTTATCTTACGTGATACTGTCTCCAGAATCCCCAGTCCCCGGCGATCCGCTCACATACACACCACCCGTTATCTCCACGTTCATCTCCGCCATTAGACGAATAGCCCCTCCACCATTACCTCCTTGTCCCCCTACAAACAATTAATCAGATTCATTCTTGTGATATACAACTACCATTACAGTGAATAAGTAAAGATTAAAGTGATAATATTCACAAAGTCAATATAGAGTACAAGATTAAGAGAGGGAAGAACGCTGAACCCCTGGACATTCAATAGGTGGGTTCAGGTGCTATGGAAAAATTTACACCTAGGACTGATTGTTTTACCTGGCATATTGACTAGGACTTTCAATTGTCGACAAATGCAACACCTTTTGAGGTCATACGCAACGTTCGTTATCTTATATATTTTATAGATCTATTCTTAATATAAAATCATAGTCCCTTAGATATTCTTTGAGAAAAAATCAGACCATATTCCTGTGTTTTGGAAAGATAACAGTTGATGAAGAATGCAATTTGCACAATTATTCATACTGGAATTCTGAGTTACCTCTCTTAGGAGAAAGCAAATGCAATGCACTGTGCATATACATACTGCAAAAACACTGTCAGTAGTTGTATGATTATATTTCATCATCATCAAAATAATTCTGAAGGAATCGAATGATGTTTGCGTTTTTTGTAACTCATATCATTATCATTGGAACTCTTTAATTTTGGAGATAAAAAAAAATTGTGAAATGTACATTGCGCATCCCTTAATATACCTGTGGACATACACAAGACTTGTCGACATACAAAACACCTGTCAACATACCTGGTGGGTTAACGGTCCTGTTCTTTGCACAACCACCACTACCGCCCCCTGATCCCATGTACAGTGTAGTCATAGTACCATCGCCATAACGCTTACCGCCCTCAGCCGATCCTGGGGAATCAATTCGGACATATTTAGCCATAGACCTTTAGAAGAAAATAGAAAATAATTACTAATGTTTGATGAAGCGACTTATCTATATAATTATCGATATACAAGTATTACTTAATACTGTGTTTATAATTAGCAATGTGTGTGCTTAATATAGCACTCTATATGGATAATTACCAATACACATTGTGTAAGCGACCACATTTTCCCTGCAATTACACCCTATGTATATGATTAGCAATGTACATTCTGCATTCTGCACAATTAATTGCCGATGTACATGTCTTTGTTGTGATTTTTTTAAATATACACGTGCCCTTACCCTGGAGTTCCATGTCCACCTCCCCCTCCAGGTTGACCCCTGCCATTTGACCATTGACCCCCTCCTCCACCACCTCCCTGGTTGCTATGGATTCCTACGACTCCTTCACCTAAAACGTCGTGATGAAAATTGATCAATATAAAGCCTGCACATTTCTGTTGCCATACACAACGGGTGAAATTATACTGTAAAGGGCTTCAATTTCACCGGACTAAAATTTCGCTAATTTTATCATTCGATATTTCATGATGGTTTAAATTTTGTGAACAAACGCCTTTGAATAGCTGAATTCATTCCCCAAATACTTTGGAAAGTACTTTGCGATAGTTTTATTTTTGAACCGATAATATAATCATGAATATGGCGAAAATCAAACCCAAGCGAATATTACCTAATTTACAGTATATAATCCCATTTGTATCTAAATATGCAAGCATACTGTATGATTTTGGTAAAGATGTGGTGTACAGTTTGCAATGTCTAGTAGTAAATGGATTAGTTCATTTGGGGTATTACGGAAAGAAAAATCTGTACTAACCATTCAACGAGGATCCTTGTTTCCCTCCTTGACAATTCGCCGCATCTGCCCGACCCCCAGGGTAACCCGCTCCTCTTCCTTTCAGATATCCATTGATCTGAATGTTCCGGGCTTCGATGATCAGAACTCCACCCGTTTTTGTTGCTGGGTTGTAGGGTGTCACCATTACTTCCATAAACTGTTGGATGTGGAACAGTGAGATGTTGCAGTGAGTTCCTGCAGATTAAAGCTAGCATTACGAAATAGAATAGTAAATGAATAGAATTTTCTGGAAACTAACACACGGGCATCCGACAAAAGCGAAGGCGGGATCACGGTGCCATGGAGGAGAAGTATCCTCTGCTGACCGGTCACACCGCCGTGGCCCTTTGTTGAAATAAAGTAAACGGGATTACCCGTCGTGAAATCTAGTACGAAAATGACGTCTAACAAAGGGTATGAAACAAATCAGTCAACATATGACTTAAGTGATAAGTTGTAATCCCAAAAAAGGTTCATTATAGCGGACCGTAGAATTTTGCGGAAAATGATGACTTTAGACGAGATTTCGTATAACACCTGCAACATCAACTTGTTTTGTGGTTGAGGTCCCGCTTCAAAAAGTTCTTATACGCATATCATGCTCTTGTGTATCGATTCATCTGGGAGACATACACACCATAAGCGACAGGCTATCAAAACAACCTAACCGTAACACTGAGGCACATTACAGGGTAATGAGTAAAAGGAAAACTAGAAATACTGTTAGTCAAACTCACAAAGGATACCCCCGCCACCCACATATATTTTTATGCTCACTTGAGTCACTACAGCTTGAACAAAGAAGATGTGGCCCGGACATAATTCCATGTTAACGAACCCGACAAGTATAACTTTGAGATCATTGTCAAGGGTATACAGAGGTCATGCATGTACGTGACATATCCTCCCATGATGAGACACCCACATGCCAAATATAATCCAAGTTAGAGAATTATACCTTTGACCTTGAGGTCAAATGTCAATGTCATATAGAGGTCATGAATGTATGCACCATATCCTCTCATATTGATACACCCATATGCTAGTTATGGTATTCCTACGTCAAAGAACAAAAAGGTATGTCCTGGACACAAATCTGCAAACACAGACGGACAGACAGACAAACAGAGTACATGACACATCGTCTTATGGTGATGCATCCATGTATTAAATATAGAATGCCTATGGCAAAGAACAAAGAAGTTATGGGCCGGACACGAATCCATATTAAAAAAACTTACAATTTTGACCTTAAGGTCAAAGGTCAAGGTCATACAGAGATAATGAATATACGCGACACATCGTCTCATTGTGATACACCCATGTGCCAAATATGGTATACCTACGTCAAAGAACAAAGAAGTTATGGCCCGGACACGAATCTGCACAGACAGACGGACGGACAGACAGACGGTCAAACAGACAGACAGACAGAATGATTCTTATATTCCCCCAAACGTGTTTGCGGGGGGTATTATAAGGGTCGCTACGGGTAAATGAAATAATAATATTATGTACTTTAATAATAACTACCACATTGATTGTGACAATTAGAATCCATCAGTTCAACATTTAATGTTTTAGAAATTAAACAGAAATATTGTTACGAGGCAGAATTCTCTAGCAGCGGCCTTTAATTCAACATTTCGAAAAATCGATAACGCTTTATCTATTATCAATAATTTTCATTCATATTATGTCGATTCTATATATCCCAGTGAACTAGACACCACATAGTTTTCCACATCTACTTCGTACTTTGTACTTAGACATTTTATTATTTTCTTCATCTTCATTGTGAATTTTGTCGAAGATTATGCCAGACGATGGGTCAAATATGAATAAAACTTAAAACTCTTGTCATCAAAACAAAAATGCGTTCCATCTATCCTTGAGTGAACAAAGAATTATATAAGTTACAAGAGGAATATGTTGTAGCTCCAGCTGACAAAGCTTGTAACAATATTGTCTTCGTTTGTGACTATAATTATTACAACAGCTTTTTAAATGAACTTGTTAATTCGACATTTGGTAATCGTACTTACACTCCAACTGCTCTTTCAAAAGATGAAATTCTTTAATATCATGTTTCAATTATAAATACAATTAATATCTCAGTAAATAGGACGGGTGGATATGAGTTATCATACCTATACTGGATACAAAAACTTCACCAAAAACTTACAAAGATACATTACTGGATCCAAAAATTGTTCCATCAAGCCCTTGTCATTGCTTCTCACAAAAATATTGACAGTTGTAAAAGAGAAAGTTCAGACGTACATGTATTGTGCAACAACATATCTCAGGAGTGGTGTATATCAAATGTGGATTGTGAACAGTAGATCCTGCCTTCGCTTTTGTCAAAGGCCCGTGTTGCCCTACACTCGATTTTGTATATATGTTTTTGGGGGATAATGATTTCGTTGAACATGATGTTAATTTCGCCTATTTATATAAGAGCGTTCTGTCAGTCTCACCTGGGCAGCGCATGTGTTTCTTGTGTGGCAAGTAGGCGTGCATGGACGGATGTTACGGAGTGTCTTGTCGGGGATGTAGGTTTTCAGAAGACTAGAGACGGAGCGGCTGGTTTTAGACATAGCTCAAGCCATGTTTTTGTTTACATATATTGAATATGCTAGTATACGTTCCGTTTAAAGCAGATTTGTTTCAAATTACAAGTTCATTCTGAACACAATGAAATAGTTTCTAAAGTTTCTCGCAACTCATTTTGTTTTAAACATGGTATTTTCTGTGAAGCAATATTTATATCATTAAAAACAAGGTTCCAGCCTAGTTTACATATCGACGAATTTTACGTGCTGTATCTCA
>CAJDSM010001003.1:5956-18924 GCA_903981925.1 Ostrea lurida | reverse complement strand
CACATGAATGAAGTAAGACTACGTTTCTATAATGGATACTTACACTTGTACATTTCCTTTGCCAAGTACGGTTTCTCGGGACAGCCTTTTGTAAAGTACTTACACGGGTGGTTATTCAGAGTCTGAGTTTGGAGTACCATACAATTCCCTGTAATTAATTAGACACTTAGTCAGGTTATACCGTCCTGTGACTTATGTCAATTGCTGAAAATTTCTAAAGCAATGCAATTATTTGAACAAAAGTTATTTCTATGTATCGAATTCTAAATGACGTTCAGAAGCAACACATTTTGGAGTTCATACTTGATTTCGGTGTAAACATATATACTGGCCCTGGAAACAAACGGTTGGATCAGGTGCTTAGGAAAAGTAAACATCTTCCTTATTTTATTGCAAGACACCCATACTTTGCCACTTCATATTTAAAAGCAAAGATAATGAACAGTGATCAATCTTTTAAATCACAAACAGAATACAAAAACAAGAGTTGTGCAAACACGGACTTCTGGACACACCAGCGGTGGGATCAGGTGCCTAGGAGAAGTAAGCATTCCTTGTTGACCGATCACACCCGTCGTGAGCCCATAGTCCTGATCAAGTAATCAGCAGTCAAATCAGTGCATGAAAAAAACGGCTTAACGATTGCTATGAAATGCATCAGACAGCATTTGACCCAATGGTAGGTCATACTGACAAACCAAATCGTTATATGATTAAAAAAAACAAATAGGAAGGAATTAGTAGCACCGATTTAAATTTGATTCAATTCCATCATTTCATAGAACTGTTGATAATTTTAAACAAATTCTTCGAAACGAGAGGCAGATAAAACGAATAGTGATCAATCTTTTTTTTTTTTTTTTTTTTTTTTTTTTTTTTTTTTGTTTCTTTTAGTGGCAGTGATAATGCGTCAGATCAAAATTCACAAGGTGAAGGTTTAACTCAAAACAGGTTAGCATTTTGCAAATTCTATGATTGATATAACGATCTAGTTTGACCTGCCTTTTGCTCACATGTTATCGGACGTGTATCATACCGATTGTTAAGCCATTTTATACCCTGATTTTGACAGGGTGTGCTTCTGAGCACCTGATTCTACATCTTGTTTGTCCAGTGATCCATGTATGCCCAATTTTTATTCTATTTGAAATTCGATTTTTAACTTTCGAGATTGAATGCTGTTCTTTATATTGCCTTTTCTCATGCTTTCTCATGGTCGATATATAGCGGTCTTTTAGCCCGACTAACCCCCATCATAATCCCATGGGGAGAAAATACTAATTTGTTGGAATATTTCCATTTACTTATAAAAGGAAATTTTTGTACAGATTGACGATGTCAAGATTATGCATTGTAATAAAGTTCACAAACATATTTGATCATGAAGTTTGATATTACCATCTTGAACCCATCCACTGATATCATCGTAGCAGAATTCGACCAGATGCGAGAGATCAAAACGTGGAAGACAATGGTAGACATAGCTGAACTCCTGAATCCCGGAACACTTCAGTCTACGAGAGGCCGCCTCGACTTCAGAAAGGTTTCTAGGGCATGTGTCTACCGGGAAAACATGCAATCCGGCCCGTGGTAATCTCATCTACAACAAGAATATGGGTAATTACTTAAATTCCTTACATAGACTTGTATCACAAGCCTTTTCATGATATATATTCTAGCAGGAAAAAGAAATCGTGTTTTAAAAAGTTTGGTACAATTTTCCTATAATAATTATTATGCATTGTTTATACTTATAAAATCTAAACAATCGACAAAGGTGGTTTTTTTTACAATATCGGATAGTATCCGACACATGGTAGTGAACACAGGTTGTTTAAGTACGCACGAGTTCTACTGGCCAATACTGTCTGGAATAAGAATTGTTGAAGGTTTGTTTGGACACTATTCGTTAAGGAAAGCAAGTTGGTTTTGACAAAATTTACCCTTCTGTTATACTTCGACTCAGCGGAAACCAACGTAATTGTGCTGTTAGGATGTTTCAAGCTGGAATGGCACAAAATATTGTAACGGAATACCTTTTGTACTTTATAAAATTAATTAGCAATCCCGTTAATAAATTAGTCCGTGGGCTCTGCCCAATTTAACAACCAACAAAACAAGATAAAATCTTTGTGTAAAAAATACTATGATTTATTGCATGGAAATACATAATATAAACGCAATGTTTGGAACATCCTGCATGGCTGCGTCAGTTGAAAAGGGAACTATACGTACTATCTTACATGCACCTGTCGTATTCCTGCAGGCACATAAAGTGTTACCATGTAAGAAGAAAAGTGCAAAAAGAAAGGTGCACTAATCTGGGAACGAAGGTGCAGCGATCGGGAAATTAAGGTGCATTACTCTGGAATGAAGGGTTGGTAGCAGACTTTGCTAAGGTAATCTGAACCATGATAGAAGCGGAGATGCACTTTGAAGGATAATATGCTGTACCTCTGGTAACATGAGAAGGTGAACACTATTGCAAAAAATAATTCACTTTCTGTAACCTTCTGTGCCATTTTAGACACGGACGAAGTAAGCCAATCAGCGAGCGGCTAATAAACAAAGCAGCGCGTGCAAAACTTTAACCCGAGGTACTGAAAGTTGAAGGGAAATCAATACCTGAAAATGTGGATTGTGGCTAAAATATCGCTAATGATAAAACATATAATAAACGCTGGTAAGCATTATCCTGTGTGATGCCACAAGGATCGGGAACAAAATCTCGAACGAATGTAAGCAACATATTCAACATTGTTTCTACTTTCGCTTTCAATCAAAGCGAATAAATATAAATCAGTAGTTGGAGTATAACTAGAAATATCGCACCTACACATCAGAATAATGTGTAAACACGCATGTTAAACTTTAGACGATAAAATAATCACTCGTGTGATAAGGATGACTGGCAAAAGGTGCAGACCAATGTAAATTCATAACAATATCGTAGCAAGACACTTTGGAGTTCATCAGAATAGCATTCGGGGATCGAACAAGTTCTAAATGTCCTCGTGTGACGTTGCGTCGAAAGGACGACATTATACTTGTTGTTGTAGAGTGTATCTTCGCGTTAGGGAGCGGTAGCAGGACGCTTGTGCCGTGAAACGTCATCAATTCGTTGGAAGTATCGTTAGGGTGTGGGGTGAAATAACAGGACGTGGACGGACCCCTCTACAAAATGTCAATAGAAATCTGAAAAGCCTACGTTATCGAAACGAAATTATTCAATGCCATATGATACACTATACCCTCGATAGAGAGACAGTAAAATTACATCACTTTGCAGGAAGACAACGCAAGGCCACATAATGCACGTATAGTCAAGGACTTTTTCGTTCAACAGAATGTCCATTTCTTGCCTTGGTGATTTTTTGTCGAACGTCTGGGGACAAAATCTACCAGCAGCGCATGACCATATCCATTCTCGATGACCGTGTAGCGTGACACTGACAGCGTGAGGAGAATCCCATCGCCATTGAAATCAATTTTCAGGACTTTTTAACAGATCATGAGATCAATCTCGGGCCGGAGTGGAAGTGGATATCCATATGATAATGAATTTCTTTGTGCTTTACATATATCACTACTGGACGCAAAATGTACTGACTCTCTCTCTCTCTCTCTCTCTCCTCTCTCTCTTCTGTGTGTGCTGTGGGGGTGTGTGGGTGGTGTTGTGTGTGTGATTTTCTTTTGAGGCCGAAATGTATCATCATCCCTATTTGATGACGGAACGAACTCTGTACACCAGTGTCTGTATTTCTATCAGACACGCTGGTAATGAAGCAACCATTTTAATTCTCAATATAGTCTGTCATTATAGCATTCTTGTTAACGATGCAGTTTATTGATATCGTCGTTTTTCTTGACAATTATTATGAAATGAATGTTTTTGATAAAGATGCAGTTTCCGTCAGAATTTTGTGCTTTAAAAAGCCAACAGTGTTGTGATCTCTCGATCTCTCTCTCTACTTCTCTTTCTCTCTCTCTCTCTCTCTCTCTCTCTCTCGTCCTCTCTCTCTCTCTCTCTCTTCATTTTTTTGTAATTTTGAGGTCAATCTCTCTCTCTCTCTCTCTCTCTCTCTCCTCTTCTTCTCTCTCTCTCTCTCTCTCTCTCTCTCACTTTTGTAATTAGCTTAGAATATATACTATCCGCGAAATTTAAACCATCGCGAAATGTTAAAGATAAAAAATCGCGAAATTTTAGCCCTGCGAAATTAAAGCCCTTTACAGTATAATATCGACTCGTAGGTTCCGGAGAAACACTGATTCCGGTATTCCGAGAGGATGATAGATGTGAATTAAACAAGAACTTGGCATTTAACCTATAGCTGGTGACGTCTATACATCTGTGAACAATTATTTTCGAGTGGGACGTAAAACAACGTACATGTACAAAAAATAACAATATATTTACCTAGAGCGAGTGATGGAAGTACAGTTGGGGTCCGTTAGATAACATTTCTTTTGTCTGTCTATATCAATGCAGGCTGGATCTATAAAATATAGAAAACGATAAATTCATCGATATGCATATCTGTCCCCATTAGTTTTAAAACAAACTTTCTTGCCAAACAGAGAATATAACTATTTCTTTAGCTTAGTCTTTGAAATTGTGAGAGATCAATGGAGTTGACTATTTTTGTATCATCAGAATTATGTTTTATAATTGTAAGTCAGATTTGATGATTTAAAAATTGTAATATCATTATAAAAATACTTGCTTATATTTTTTATAACTTAATCATCTTACATTTTTATCTTCCTATCATATTTATGTTACAATTCTCTCTCTCTCTCTCTCTCTTATTTTCGATATATTCGCGATTACAATCAACTATCGCGAATATAAAACATCGCGAAGTGCTGTTCGATGTATGATTCAGGGGTAGTCCGGATAGTAACCAAAAAGGGAAGTTTCGGGTGATACGGTTCTCGCCTGAATTCCACCGAGTGGGTATCATCCAGACTGTCCCTCAGCCTCCATAATCTAGATTTACCGATCAACATCTTGCGGTGTCAAGACCCATAAAGGTTCTCCTCCTGGATCCCACCATCCAGGAAAAAACTTTCCCATTCAGGAACATTACATGTCCTTCCTGCAACATCGCAGTTCAATCAAAGGAACTCACCAGAAAGATCAGAAAAGAATTCTCACTAGCATGACAAGTGTGAGGCATCAGCACAATCTAGAGAGCCTCCTAATGCTAGGTTCCACCATATCATCGAATTGGGAATGCATAGGGCTACCGCAATGGCGAGAACCATACCTTCTGGGGCAACAATACCCCAGTCTCGTCCTGGGATTCCTCTCTGGCCAAAGACATCTGTATCATCTTCCCACCAATAGAGGGAATGCCATGCTCCAGATTCAATTTCTCCTTACAACCTAACATTAAGTCTACAGGAAGCAACATAGAGTCCTTCAAGGGAACATATACATGTTCAACTCTTGGATGGAGAATGGGCATACAATGAATCCACTCAGATTGGCATCTGCGCCAGCTTGCATCAAAGTGACATGTCGCGTGATTCAGAGCTTGCATCCAAGTGAGCTATACTGCTCTGTCCCCAGCACGTTCACCTAATAATGGTCGCCATTTTGGATTTTCGGGTTGAATCCATTTTTTAAAATGTTTGTAATGAACTCAGCCACCACCAGACCAAATGTCATGCTTTTATCACCTTTTGAGCAATTTAGCCAAACATCTGCATAAATCGCCTAGACTATAAATGGTGCTTCATCTTAAGCTGCAAAATGACGTCATAATAAAGCAGATAATGAATTGTGTGTGAACACAATTGTTACATGTGTATTGTTATACCGCTGCCAAGTGTTGTTTACTGTTCCTATATATCAGCAGCCGCGCTAAGAACATATAGATAGAATTAATTGTCAGAAGAAAACAATATTTAATTTTCAAGTTATCTCGATAAATGGAAGAGTATTGCATGCAAATATGATAAATCAAAATCTAATTTCACTACTGTAAAGGGGAAATATTCGCGTGGGTAAGAGGAGAACTTTAGGTAGAGAGATTATATATCGATGGGTTAATGAGAGTATATGAGGTTAATATAAACAGATGCTCCAAATTACATCCCATCACGAGGAAATTCATAAATAAATTGACCAAATTCATTGAGGCAACGTAGTATTTGGATTTCTTCGAGTATGGCTTATAATGGAAACTCGATTTTAAATCACATGGGTTATATGAGATTTTATATGGGACGTGAAACAAAAATCAGAAAAATACACGTTTTGGTCATGCTGTTGGAAGGCAAATATGCCTGTATTATATCTTAAAACGCAATATGGTGGATGCCTTATGGTTTTATTTGGATTGGACATGGAGTTTGTAATTAAATAATATGGCCTCATGATTGTTCAGTTTTATTCGTCTCGTGTGAGAATATTTATCTCATAGTGTGGAGCACCGTACATTGCCGAAGTGAAGTCCGGTGTTAAATAGGCGTTAATCTGGATAAGTGGACATAAGGAGCGTCGAACAAGAATAACAGGACCCAAATAGTGCTCTCATTAGCACGAAACTCCTGGATTATTTAAGCAGTGATGGAGTTTAAATCTTGCTTGATTTGTACAGTGACAATACACAACCGGGTTAAATTTACATACAGCGGGCAAAATGTTCAATTCCTGCGTATATTGGTGTTGAGTAGAAATCTTGAGTATATCTGCGACAAAGAGTAGACCTCGTAAAACTAGGTCGAGACGCAGATCCTTTGGCGAAGGACACACTGGTTTTCATTCCTCATTGGTCAGGATAGAATTTTTTAGTTATTGTCGACATACCGGAGGGTCGAAAAATTAAAACCAGCAATTGCATTCCTGTCGACTATGACGTTCGAAATCGCTGATTAATCTGACATAGAGGGTGATTAAAACCAGGACAAATGTTTCATCCTGTTATAGGCTTAAATTCTGTGCACTTAGGATAACAATCACGAGAGAATTAGAAAAGCAGGCATGAGGTCTATACCCCTACTTATAAAAGACGTAACACATTCGAGAGAGAGCACCGAGAGGTATCTACTTGAGGGTAAATACAGACCAATGTATCCTGTTTTCACTCAGATGTTGTAGACTAAGTATACAGTAGATATAAACTAACTCCAGGTCACCATGCCATTTGACCTGTGGTCTCCCTAAACATTCAATTTGTTCCTGAGTACGAGCTGTCTGCGTCCGCACATGCTTACAGAGCTGAAAGATGTTATTAACACGAGCACCGCAGTAAAAACATCGCATTAATGTTCCATTAGGTCGGCCAATTCTGTTTATAGGCGTTAATCTGGATATGACAGTCAAGGGAAATAAACGGCAATTGTTCATCCGTTATAAGAACTTACATCCTGTGATTAATGACATAAATGTAATTAACAGGCAATGTCATCTGTTATATTGCGTTAATCTTATTATATGACAATAGAGTAATTAAGACAGGCAATGTTCATGCCTGTTATAGGCGTTAATTGTGTTAATGACTCAAGGAATTAAAACAGGCAAATGTTCATCGCCCGTTATAGACGTACTATCTGTTGATTAACAGAGTCACTGGGTAAACAGTCAATTTCGATGGCTGTTTAAAACGTAATCTGTGATACACGAGTCAGCCTGTAAAACAGGCAATGTTCCATTCTGTTATAAACGTTAAATCTGTGATTAGCAGAGTCACCCTGGGTTAAAACAGGATATTTCATTCTGTATAGTAACACGAGTCCCGGGAAATTGTCATGTGTGTGGTGATTTTACATTTAATGATCATCAATCAGAAAATATGTCAGGTATCTCATTAATTGCTAATAGGCTCTCTCTCTCTCTTCATTCCTTTCTCTCGTCCTTCTCTCTCTTCTCTCTCTTCTCTCCCCTCCTCTCTCTCTCTCTCTCCTCTCTCTCTTGTCGGATATTATTCGTAGCCATTGATCAGCAAATTTAGGGAATCTGTTCGTATATGAATAACATTGGATGAAAATTCGTCAGTCGTTGATGATCTGCTTGTAAGCGCATGGGGAGGAGGGTAAGGATGCGGGGGGGGGGGGGGGGGGGGGGGGGGGCTGGTAAAGTGGAGGGGGCAAATATGTATTATATATGAGACTTTACAACAAGATTTACCAGCTTACGTATGAAATAAGTTTAAGCGTGGACAATTCGTCGAAGCGTGATAATTTCAGTCCAAAGTAAATCCGTGTATTGTAGTACATGATATTAGATTTAATACTATGTTAAAAATTATATATGTTATAATAACGATATATACACCAGTAGAACTATCACGATATATAGTTTTCTGCTCATATAGAGAAGATATTGAGTCTTTGGTTTTTTTAAAGACGTCTTTGATATTTTGTATTCTGTTTTTTAATTATTAGCTTTTTTTTTTTATGTTCAATGTTTATATCCTAATGCGAAATTAGTACATAACCATGTACCATGTTAATACAAAGATTAATTAGTAGTGTACACTAATACAACCACACTAAGACAAGATACAATTCAAGCCACATACTCATTTCATTCATACCATGATCATGAGTATGCTAATTGATGTTATTTAACTTACGTATTAAGATAATATTAGGTCACTGATAGTTGCTTTTATAATAGCAGATTGTACCAACTTATCAGCTGGAGAATCTGCTAAAAATAAATATGGTACGATATTAATCATGATTTTAAATCGTAAAATTAATATTCAAAAGAAATTACAAAATATCTGAAGAGGAATTTTAACTATTAGCGCATCATTGCTAAAAGGAATATTAGAAAAATTTACTCATAGTATATGGAATAATGACATATACATACAGCACGATCACCATGTAGTTTCTATGTTTGATGATTTGTGTGCAATTTATATTGCACTATTTTATATATTCTGTGTGGGATTTTTAGTACTATTCAATTTTATGATTACATGTCAAGTTCTTCAGAGAAAATTGATAATCATTCTTTGAAACATCTTATGTCAGTAATTACTCATTAAAATGGAATTCAATACTGTAGAATAGAAGATGTCTTACTAAACCAATAAAAATACAGCGCCTTGTTTTAAGAAACGTGCATCAAATCCATTCTATCTATTTCATTTTATGTGTCATACATAATAAGTCGTATTTATAAGACAGATATCCACGTGCTTTCAAATTTATGACCTTCTGTCTGTTTACTCAATCATAATGATTGATGTGGTAGCGCCAATACTTTTCGAGCGTTTTTTTGATTCGGATTTACGTACAGCAGGCCACTACTCAATTTTATGGGTGGTGATGTGATTTGAAGCGGCTCGAACCATATATCTAGTCCACAGGATGTTCTAAGCAAATGGATACTTCGTTACCCCGATTTATCGTTTATGTTTGTTTCAGTTTTTTCTCACCCTCTCACACATTATATTTTCAGTCTGGATTATATACTCTCACAGTTAGTCAAATCACATTAAAGCAAGTCTTCAATTGTGTGAATTTTGGTGTAGGTGGACAAGTGTGTGTATGGAGTGGTTATAATTAATATGACAATGGCTAGATCTCAAATTTATTCTTCAATGGGTGAATTAGTAAGTACCCCCGAATATTTTTAACAGAATTTATATAAACAAACATCCTCTCTCTCTCTCTCCTCGTTCCTTTTCTCTTTCTCTCTCGTCGTCGCCTTCCTATCTTTTCACCTTTTCTCTCCATAATCCTCTCTCTCTACCAACCAACTTCCACCAAAGACATACTCTATATATATTTCAAATCTCTCTCTCGTCCTCCCTCTACAATATCCTCTCTCTCTCTTCTCTCTCTCTCTTGTTCTTTGTTTTGGTTTTCTGTTTGGGTTTTTTATTGCAATTTTTTTTGTTTCTTATTACAGTATATTTTATATTATCAGAGACATATTTTTATCAATTTTTTTTTAAATCTTATACCGGAACACTCATTTACTAAAAATTATATAAGTAATATAATTTCAGAATTGATATTGAAATAAGGGAACCACAGTGTACAGGTATAATAAATATGTAATTTTACCTCTATTGCGGATTTTAATATTGTTCAATTTCAGTGCGCGGTTATAGTTAATTAGTATCTCATCTCTAACTGCTGTCCCCGAGAGAAAAAGATCGAAAAGAAAGACGTTTATTGTGTTAAGTAGAGTGATTTTTGAGTTAATCAAGAATATAAGGGTGAACCTTTAATTATCCAATAAAACAAAAAACTTTAAACGATTATACGTATTTGGCTACAATAAAACGAGTCGAAATCATGAAAACCGGAAACGGTTGTGTTTCTTCTTCGAAAAATCTTCGGGACTACTAATAACAGCCTCTGAAGAATAAATATAAAATCCATTATTCATTATATTACACCATTTCCATACACAAATTCACAACTGAAACTCTCTTCGTGAATGTCTAAATACATATTCAGTAAAATATTGAAGAAAACTGACTCGTAACGATAAATAGGCGAATATCCAAATTTTCGACATCGGGGTACATATGTCCCCGGACTACAAATACACCCACCCTTAATTTTATTCATGTGACCAGGTCAATCGTCTGGCGGCTTATTTTGTTAAACAGTATTTTTCTTCCGGGTTTGACGAGTTGTTTTTGATTGGAGACGTCACATGTTCTCCCACAGAGTAAAATCTTGTATATTTTTGTATTTGATTTATTTTGGTTAATTAATTATGTCTAATGTAACCGGATTAGCTACCGGGCTCGAATTCCCAGGCGCGTTGGGTTGGATCTCGGATGGCATTTCGGGGGATATAAAATGGAAGTACTGAACGAAATATCGATCGAGTACCGGTCAGCCCACTGGTAAACGCCAACCATATATTCAGAGAGGTAACTCTATTTTTTTTAGAAACGATTTTTTATTTAGTTAACAACAATTAATTCATGAGTGATTGCTCATAATTAATAGCGCAGTTTAAATTGGAATTAAATCATTTTATAATAATTGAGAGTTTTTGGACCGGAGAATAGCCTGAATTTTGGACATTAATATAAGGCAAAAAATTAACCGTTCGTTACAATTTAAAAGATAAAAGTTTTTATTTTTGAATACTTTAAATCATAAGGAATTATTGTATTACTCAGGAAGTAATCTGGTGATTTTCACGATACCTGGTATATTACATGAACTAAATTTATATGGTTAAATTCCTGATATCATAATTCCTAAAAAGTAGAATTAATAATACTGGGTTATTCTGTGATATTTTAGCATACAACATTGTGTCAAAACGTAATCATCAATCCAAAAAACAATATTAACAAAATCGAGTGTAGGGCAACACGGACCTCCGACAAAAAAGCGAAAGGTAGGTATCAGGTGCCATGGATGGATAAGCATCCTCTGCTGACCGGTCCAGTCACACCCGCCGGAGCCCATAGTCGAAATTAAAGTAAACGGGATTACCCTAGTCAATCTTAGAAGGAGAATACAGTCTAACTGTAATATAATTAAAATTCTTTATAGTTCTAATTCTAAAGTAAGATTATAAATCTGGGTGATTCTCAGGTTTAGTTTTTAGTCCTTACATACCTCTAAGTCTACATAATTTGGTTTGAATATTGTATTATTAACACTTAAAAGCCAAGAAGTGTACTCCCAATTCCCCCTTTAAACCTCTCTCTTATGTATTAAGACCATTTGTTTATAAAGATATTAGCTTAAGTGGCAATATAATATTGTGGAAACTTGAAATACAATCTTTCCTTGTAAACAACTGTGAGTGACGGTTGTATCGATCGCACTAACAAATCTACGTATACCACTAGACGTCAAGATAGATAATTTATTCAGATTCTATGGTCGTTGTATACGATTTAGTTTACCAGTTGACCACCAACTGAAGTTGGAATGCTGTCGATTGTGTTTCATAGCAAGCCGTTTTCCATACACTCCTTTGAATACCAATTGCTCGTTAACCCTGATCAAGTCTATCGGCTCACGACGGGTGTGACCGGTCACAAGGGATGCTTATCCTTCCTAGGCACCTTGATCCCACTTATGGTGTGTCCAGGGGTCCGTGTGTGCTTCAACTCTTGTTTTTGTATTCCATTTTGAACTACGAGATTGACACGTGTTCGTTATAATTTGCCTTTACATATAAATTTGGATACCGGAAGTGAACGCCAATTACAAAGTACAAATACACATAGTCCCAGGTTCTCCGAGGGATGTTCAACCTCTTGTCTCTGGCACACGAATTTTCCTCAGTTATTGCATATATCCTATTATCACCAAACGTCCTATCGTGCTCAGCGGCTAGCATGTCCATCTAATGTCACATGCACACTTGGCCTTTGCCCAAAGCCCGTGCATGTCCTATACGTCAGCAAGTAACTGGGCAAGTCATTCCAAGAGCGACTCGCAACACAAACTATTAGAATCCCCCTTTTTCTCCCGAAAGGATGGGTCCCACAGCCTAAGACCCGCTTCAACTGGGAAATAAAAGTACTAGTGGCTACTACTTCAGGGGTGAATGCAAAAGTAGGCCAGGGCCGAAGCTCATCAAAAAAAGCAAGCAGTAATATACCACTATCAATGCTTATGGTGGTTGCGAGGGTTGTTAAGACATCTCGTTTAAAGTCTTCATTTCGCAAATTCTAGCGGTCAGCTATAATCACCTTGCTTGCGATTACAAAAGTATCATCTAAGTCCATATGTTGACTGATTGTTTCAAAACTTTGTTAGACTGTTGTTCATACACTTTGTTAGACTGTCATTTTCGCTACTAGATTGACTCAGGGTATCCGTTTACCTTTATTTCGACTATGGCTCACGGCGGGTGTGACCGGCAGTGCGAGGATCTTTACTCCCCATGCACCTGATCCTACCATGCGGCTTTGTCGGGGTGTTTGCCCACTCGAACTTTGTATTGTTATTGGATTATGAATTACGTTTAACACGATGTTACCTTCGCCTCACACTCTTGTATACGGATA
>CAJDSM010001002.1:0-25237 GCA_903981925.1 Ostrea lurida | reverse complement strand
GTAGCCTTCCTATGGAACATTTGCTAGCAATTGAGCCTAATCAAATTGTAGCAATATATTTTACTATCTTAGAAAAAGCATCTGGTGGCCGTGAGAATGTCTTAGTTATGACTGATGTATTTTCAAAGTTTACTGTGGCAATCCAAACCAGAGACCAAACCGCCAGTACCACAGCAAAAGTCTTGGTTAGAGAGTGGTTCATGAGATACTGAATACCCAACGTCTTCACTCACTTTGAGGGACAAGTCATTGCATAATTATGCAAGATTTATCAGATAAAGAAATGCCGCACAACAGCATACCACCCAGAAGGGAATGACCAATACGAGCGTTTCAATAGGACCTTGCATGATTTGTTGAGAACACTTACTCCGAAGCAAAAACGGAAGTGGCCTGACCATCTTCCAGAGCTTCCCTTCTTGTACAACTCGACATCACATTCTTCAACTGGATTCAGTCCATTTACCTCATGATGGGAAGACATCCCAAGCTACCAATAGACACCATATTTAATCTAGATGAGGAAGAGACTCTCGTTCCAGAAACTTCATGAAATTGCATGTTGAACGTCTGAAGGAGGCGTATAGAAGCAGGGGGGCAGCTTGAGGAGTCCGCACACGCAAGGAGAAAGACAGTGAAAATATCTCAGAGATTATGATGTCATCGAACCAGGAACTGTTGTGTTACTTCGCAATCGCGTGACTGGTAGACAAAATTCAGGATGCCTGGAGTGAACATAATTATGTTGTGTCAAGGCGTATCGACCCTGAGATGCATGTCTATGAAGTCTACCATAAAGATAATCCGGATGACAGACGTATAGTAATCGAATACACCTGAGATCAGAACCAGGAACATCCAGCAATGTTACATATCTTGACAGAAGCCAAGCAGATAGAAAAAACACTACAATTCCAATGCGTGACCGTGTTGGTTGTAATGATTCTAGCGAGGATTCAAGTGACAGCTCATCTGATGAATTTCTCATGATGGACGACTCCGTTGTGTCTGTACCTTCATCTACAAGACTTCGTAGAAGTACTCGTGTTACAGCAGGAAGGCATAGTAATATCCATCACTTGCCTAAAAGCACTGTTCGCAATTAGACGCTCTATGTATCAACTATTAAATTAGAAAAACTGTACAAATGTTTTGATAGCAACATTTTTGTGTATTTAATTAGATTTTTGTACGAGTCAGTTTTCTTGTCAAAATCTGTTATACATTTTGTGAATTTGTAACAAGGGACGTTACTCTTGTAGTAGGGGAGAATGTGGACAAGTACAGATTAATTTTTCAAATTTGTCCGAACATTGATTTTGATATATTGTGACGCGCTACATTCTGACGTCATTTTTTTTATTGATGTTGCAGCCGAGAACCGAACGATGTAAACCACTTCACAATTTATATTATATATAATACTTTGGGAGCGCATCTGCTGTTCTACATATCATTGTTGCCTTTTTGGTGTTCCTACAATAAATGTACTAGTAAAACGAACAATTCTTGTCGCTTGGCTACATAACTTATATTCTTCCAATATTGCAGGCCAGTACCACGATCGTCCTCCAGTTGAACGTTGTCTCTTGTACTGTCTTCTGATGGTGGAGTACTACACCGTCAAGGTCAAGGACGAATCCCACATCAAGGTGTACAATGCAATCAGAGAACGATACTTCACAGGCCTACCTGTTTGTAAGAAAGTCCCCGCACCTCAAAATCCTGAGGGCATTATTCATATAGAAAACGACGTGATTGATTTTAAATCAGACGAAATTCGACATGAAGTCATGTACGCTTTCGTTACGGAGTGTCTGGTAAAGAACAGTGATCTGAAATTTTTTCTTATCACGGCGTCACGTGACGTGATATCAGAATACTGCCGTTTGTGGGATTATAAGAGGAGTGAGAGAGAGAGATGTCTGTATATACCGGATTATCCACTTCAGATGTACGACCTGTTCCTAGACGGCATACAGGAGAGCAGTCTCACACACAGTGCCTTTTCAGACAGGACTTTTAAAAACAAGATCAGTACACGTCGTAAGTATTTATCACACACAAACTTTTTAAAAGTTTTCAATCTTATCTTTAAAAAAGACACTACAGATCACTTTTCATATTTTCATCAACTGTTATTAAAAATACGTATCGATTAGATGCTAAAAAAAATACATCTGTAAAGTTAGCTACTAGTAACCGGCTTCTAGTAACTGACTACTGAAAACGAGAAAAATAGGGGATGCTTTCTCCTCCTAGGCACCTGATCCCACCTCTGGTGCGTCCAGGGGTCCGTGATTGCCCAACTCTTGTTTTTGTGTTATATTTAGGACTTACGAGATTGATCACTGTTCGTTATCTTTGCCTTTACTAGTAGCCAGCTACTTGAACAGGGAAACGTTAGCTACTAGAACTAGTAGCTGACTTTTCTTACTTGAAGTAACTGCCTACTGGTAACTCGCTCCTAGTAGCTAACGTTTCCCAGTTCAAGCAGCTTAAATTACTACTAGTAGCCATAGCCAACTGTTCTCGTTTTAAGAATGCACGTTGTATGTGACTGACATCAGAGTAATTTTAAAAAAATATGAAAATGGGTGAATTGGATACTTGACACTTTGTCTGAATGGGTATTTCGGAAATTATTAAAATCCCGTATTAACCATTTAGCGGGGAAAATGTGTCTATTTACCCTTCGGTCTTTAAGAAGCCAGAGTGGTAAATGAGTTACATATACTACATGAAAACTTTGTACTGGTTCCAGCTGATAAAGAAAGTAACAACATTGTCTTTGTTTGTAAAAGTCACTTGTCTTTTAAATGAACTAGGGTTTACTTCTACATCTGGGAATCCTACTTATACTCCTAGCAATCTGACTAAAGATGAAATTCTTCAAATCACCTTTTTGTTTTGAATACTTTCAATATTCCGAAGAATCAGGATCAATTTAAATTACCACATCTTTACTGGATTCCGAAATTGCATAAGAATCCTTACAAACAAAGATACATAGCTGGTTCCAGTAAGTGCTCTACCAAGCCTCTATCCTTACTACTAACAAAACTCATAACAGCTGTAAAGAGTCACTTCAGATATACTGTTCACTACATATTCCAGAAAAGGTGTCAATCAGATGTGGATTCTCAGAAATTCTAAAGAGCTTATAGAAAACAAGTCACGAGATTTTCTATAGTTGACTGCATCAAAACGTATGATTTCTCCACACTTTATACAACAATTCCTCACGATAAATTAAAAATAGGCTTTTTCAGATAATTGATAATTGCTTTTTGAACAAAAACGGCACCCGAAAATGCAAGTTTCTGGTCATTGGGAAACAAGATACATATTTTGTCAGAAACCACTATCATTGCCCACACAAGTACTCTGAAAGAAGATATTAAGAGCATGCTTGGGTTCTTATAGATAGTATGGATGTAGTCTTTGGAGACCGTGTCTTCCAACAATCTGTTGGTATTCCTATGGGCACTAATTGTGCCCCCTTATTGGCAGAATTATTTTTATATTCATACGAAGCAGAAATTTGTTCAGAAACTGTTACGGGATAAAACACAAAAAACTTACCGTGTCCTTCAACCTTACATATAGGTATATAGATGATGTGCTATCAATTAACAACATTAATTTTCACAATTATGTCCATTTGATATATCCTGACGAACTTGAAATAAAGGACACTACAGAATCTGACAGATGTGCTTCATATTTGGATATTTTACTTAATATTGACTCTAATGGCAGACTGACAACTACATTATATGATAAACGTGATGACTTTGACTTTGCAATTGTCAACTTTCCTTTTTTGTGTAGCGATGTACCACTATCACCTGCTTATGGTGTATATGTCTCTCAGTTGATTCGATACGCAAGGGCATGCCAATGCGTAATGATGATTTTTTTAAAGCGAGGCCAACTATTAACCAAAAGTCATGTTGCAGGGTTATACAAAATCTCGTTTAAAGTCATCATTTTGCAAATTCTACGGTCGCTTATAATGACTTGTTTGCGATTACAATTATCACTTAATCATATGTTGGCTGATTTGTTTCATACCTTTGTTAGAATGTCATTTTTCATACTAAATTTGACGACGGGTAACCCGTTTACTTTGTTTCGACTACAGGCTCACGGCGGGTGTGACCGGTCAAGCAGAGGATGTTTACTCCTCCATGGCACCTGATCCTGCCTTCGCTTTCGTCGAAGGTCCGTTGTTGCCCTACACTCGAATTTATGGATGTGATTTGTTTGGACTAGATTTCTTGATAACTTTTGGATACTTTGTTATTTCGCCATTTTATATAGCACTGGATTTGTTTTAACAGAAATAGTCATTTTTGATAGGTAAATGAGTTCGTTCCCATGGTAATGACCATCAAACGTACCCTACCTGGAAACGACATAATCCACTGAAATTCACAACCTCTAATACGAAGCGTGGGGTTCACATCAGAATAGTACAAGAATCTTTAAATGACAGAAATGGGTTAAAATATACCTAATCTATCAAAAAAAAAAAAAAAAGAAATCAGGTTCGCTGGTTCGTTACCATGGTATAGCCATCACCAAACACATGCTTGATGGAAACATCCACAGTCAAAACGGAAGTATAAGACGGGTGTTGTGACCGGCCAGCAGAGGATGATTACTCCTCCATGGCACCTGATCCTACCTTCGCTTTGTCGGAGATCCGTGTTGCCCTACACTCATTTTGTATGTTTTTCGGATTGTGATTACGTTTAACACGATGTTACCTTCGCCTATTTGTATTCAGAGTTATTAAAAATCTAGCAATAATTAAGATATATAGCATATCAGTCGTGTTAACAGAATAAATGATTTTTTATTAAATAGGTTCGTGATGTTGTTTCCATGAAAGCGAATGTTAAACATGGCATTGCTTGAGACATCATTATTCACTGAGATTGGCCATATATCTGAACGAAACCATAGGATTGACATAATAGCAATTTTAAAAAGTCAAGAATGAGTAAAATGGATAGCATAATATTTATTTTATCAGAAAGAGTGATTTGTCAGCTAGTTTTCTGAGTTCGTCTCCACGGCAACGACAATTAATACATGTATGTCATTGCCGAAGACGTAATATCTTCAAAACCTGTCAAAAGAGCATGAGGGACTGACACTAGAGAAATCAAAACATTGTATTTTTCTGATGAATTTCATAACGCAGTTGAGAGATAATTGATGCATTTAAATTGTTCAAAAAAGTCGGAATCGATATTATTTTTAGATCTGTAAAGTTAGCTACTAGTAACTGCCTATTTAAGGGTGTATAGGACGGACAATATTAAAATTTCTGCGCAATTCCGAATCACATATACTTGGAGATATATATATATATTGAGTCAAATGCTGTCTGATGTTCAATATTATTGTTAAGCCCCGTTTTTCTCCAACACTTGATTTGAACCTACGGACTGTTTCCCGTTTAACCTGGTCAAAGACTGTGGGCCTCACGGCGGGTGTGACCGGTTCAAAAGGGGAATGCTTATCTCCTCCTAGGCACCTGATCCCACCTCTGGTGTGTCCAGGGTCCCGTGATTGCCCAACTCTTGTTTTTGTATATATTTAGACTTACGAGATTGATCACTAATTCTTTTATCTTTGCCTTACAGTACATACATACATCACATACAATATATATATATATTATAATATATATATATATATATTTATATATTATATATATATTATATATATATATAATATAATATATATTAATAATAAATGAGTTGAAGATTCCACATTAATTTATTCCAGAGCGCTTTCGCCTATCGCTCTTCAGTGGGATTTCAAATAATAACAAATCTTTGACGTCGCTATAATGGACGTCATAGTAAGACAACGTTAATGTTTTTGGCGCAATAATTGTTAATCGAATAGCACGCCAAAATAATTATACTCTATGATGTATCTTAGCAACATGAATAACATTCAATTACGAAAAAAATTGTAAATCCAATTATATGGATATTGTTATTATTTGAAATCCACTGAAGAGCCGTAGGGCGAAAGGCGCTCTGGAATTAAATAATGTGATAATCTTCAACTCATTTTTTTTTTCTCTACTATCGGACTTAAACCATGGACTTCCCTTCGTTTAAGTATAGATTATATTTATATATATCTATATATATATATAGTAATATATATATTATATATATATATATTATTATATATTATAATATATATATATATATATAATATTATATAATGCTCTAAACCCGTAGGACCCCGGTTAAAATAGGTCCCAAACATACGCCTTGCGTGTCGTAAGAGTGCGAACTAAATGGGGTGTCTATCAGATGAGACCAGAAAAACCGAGGTCCCGTGTCACAGCAGGTGTGGCACGAAAAAATCCCTCCCTACTCAAAGGCCTTGAAGTGTCGAGCAAGCCTACATTTTGCAGCCCTTCAACCGGCAATGGTCGACGTCTCTAATATGAGTGAAATTTCCTCTGAGTGGGACGTTAAACATAAATAATCAATTCTCTGAGCGGGTGTCTATGCGAATGTTCCTTGTCCCTTCTGGATCCGCTATGAATGTGCTCATTGTTTGTACTGTTCTCTACTTTTTTCGTGAAAATACCTGGGGTAATAAACTTAACTGGGACTATTCTGCGCGGAAAAGATACGCAGAATGTTCTAATGGCAAGGACCTCGACAATGCACAGAGCTCGCGCAATGATAGTTGGATTGCAGGGGCTGGAAAAATCTACTCTCCTCAAACGTCTGCAGAAAAACGAAATCAGGATGAAATGAAAAATGTTCAAGTCGACAGGTGGGGCTTAGAAGACACTGAGAGACCTCTTTTGAAGATTTGCTTCGGGATCGGTCGTTAATAGGTAACATAAAGAAAAAAGTATATATGTTTCTAGAATGATTTGGTTAAACTGCGTAAATTCATCATAATCCCGAGTTGGACTATGTTCTTGCAATCCAAGAAAAAAATACTTCAATAGTGCTTATTTTTTAATTCTGAATTTGGGGGAAAATGTGCGATAATTAAAAAAATCGTCACAATGCAAGGCTTAAGACCCCGAGTCCCCAAGGCTATCACATAATCAACATTTATACAGTATGCAATTCCTGTATACAATTTTGACAACAATGGTTTCTGATGCAGATATTATCTTACTCTATTAATGAATCACTTCTTTTGGAAACATTTACTTGTTTGAAAAAGAGTAAAACTATCTCTTATGCAAAACATATATAAAAAGAAGAGAGAAAAGGAAGAAAGAAAGCAAAAAAAATAATAATAAATTTATTAGAAGAAAATGGTTTGTGACAGCAATATTGATGAATTTGTGTAATAAAAAACAAGAGTTAGAACAAATAGAAAAAAAATAAGCTAAAGGTATGTATGTAAGAAGCAGGGCTAATCTGGGTTGAAGAAGAGAAAAACCATCACAACAACTACTTTTGTATATTAGAATCAAGAAATTTCACCACAATATTAATACGAGGATTGGAAGTGCAATTGATGGAACAGTAATTAATGATCAGTCAGAAAATAATTGAAAGAAAAAAAAAATATTTATGAACAGTTATTATAAAAAAAAATGTATACACAAATTACTGACGCTACACAATGAATATCTGTAATTGAAAATATTCCAAAACATTGCAATATTTAAACTATGAATCATTAGAAGGTAAATATTAACTATTAAGGAAGCCTCCCAATACTGTCTTTAAAATGAAAATCTAATAATCCTCAGGGATAAATGATGTTTTTATGCTGAATTTTTAAAATTTTTTGGAAAATATATTGGCTTTTGTAATTATGGCTATTGAACAAACAGTCTTTCTTATTACTCCAAGATAATGGTATCACTAATTACTACCAAAAGGTGACAAGCCAAGACATTATCTGAAAAACTGAAGACCAATTACTCTATTAAATACTGTGTAATAAAATTGCAATCAGGTTGTATGGCAGTTAGAAGTAAATAAAAATTATTGACAAATAATTAAATGCGAGGACCAAACAGTTTCCATTCTAAACAGATATATTGGTGAAAATACAAGGCTGATTTACGATTTAATGGACTAAACTGAAGAAGAAAAATATACTGGATTATTTGCTATTAATGACTTCGAAAAAGCAGTTGATACACTTTCATGGTCCATTTAATACAAACAAGCACTGGATTTTTCAATTTTGGTCCATCGATAAGAATATTAGATTCGATTTTTTAAATACAGACATTACATCTGTAGTAAACCAATGTGGCAAATATCTCTGATAGAAATCACTAATTCAAAGAAGGTGCAGACAGGGTAACCTATATCACCGTATCATATTTTTAATTTGTTGCGAGAATAATTGGCAAGTCCATATCAGAATGAAAAAAACATCAAAGGGCATCACTACTAACCAAAAGTTGATGTTGCAGGGTTTGTAACAAATCTCGTTAAAGTCCATCATTTCGCAAATTCTACGGTCGCTATAATGAACCTTGTTTGCCGATACAATTATCACTAGAAATCATATGGTTACTGATTTTCTTTAATACCATTTGTTAGATGTGTCATTTTTCATACTAGATTTGAACGACGGGTAACCCCGTTTACTTGTTTCCGAACTACAGGCGTCACTGGCGGGTGTGACCGGTCAGCAGAGGATGCTAACTACTTCCATGGCACCTGATCCTGCCTGTCGCTTTGCGAAGGTCTCGTTGCCCTACACCTCCATTTTTGTAATGTGGTTTTTGGAAACTATGATTGCGTTTAATACTTTGTACTTCGCCATTTATACAAAACCGATGAAATAGTTAATAAATGATATTAAAATATTAATTAAATATATTACCATGTACATTATGACGAAGGTAATATACTTCAATAAAGCCTGTTCGTGTGTCTTTCATTTTTACAAATCAGTCAACATAGAACTTGTGATAATTTGTAATAACAAACAAGCGTCATCAAAGGACGCATTGTTATTACAACCTAAGTTAATTCCAATTATTACGTTTTCGGTAAAATACATGCTAACATAAAAGATCCATACTTAAGTGTACTTGTATCCGACTCTGCAAGACCCAAATATTTGGCGCCCCATCTGTGGGCTTTTTTTGCGCATTATACTGGAGCCGTATATATCTCATGGGAGCAATAAAGCGAGGAATGCCGATAACCTCTTTGTTGACATCAATCAGATTCTCTCGTCTTCTTGAATTCGGTTTTGGAACTATTTAACCCCCCATTGTCGAGCAATTGAATGTGCATAAGATATTTTGTTTCATTCGTAAGTATATCAATGGTGATTGGTTAATCCCCTCTTAGTGAAACCACAAAAAGTACTGAAAGGGTCCGAATTTCTTGGGGGAGTATTCACTGGGCCAGTTGTTCGGTGAAGCAACTATTTAATGGGGGAATTCAAACATCGTTCAGCGTTCTGTACTGACAAAGAAACTCTCTTGTCATAATACTTCATAACAGTTTCGTCCGACTTCTTCTTCGCTTTCTTCATTATCCGGAAATATCCGATTCAACATCTTCAAAATCACTATCCATATTTAGATGAATCAACGCCACGGAAATTATGTGACGTTTATTACACAAATATAAATGGCGAAGTAAACAAAGTATCAAACGTAATCAAGTTCCAAAAACCATACAAAATCGTAGTGTAGGGCAACACGGACGTTCAAATAATTAATGGGGATGTTGATCATCAAGACTATTTTGTTCCACCTTCGATATTAATGATGAGTGTGAACTTCAGAACGCTCGCCGATTCCTACATCCAATGAAAATAAAGAATCGATGCTGTTCACAATTAACAACATCCTCAACCATAAAAAAGTACAGTCCTGTATTGCGCCTATACTTTAAGATGAAATCCACACCTTGTATTTCATTAGATATAATCCCTATCGCATCCAAGATTATTTTAATTACAAACAGACGTTGCAGTGCCTAGATATTGAACCATTACAACGATCCTCCAAGTGTTAAATGTTCCTCTTCCCATCATTTAATTATAGTCCCGCTGGTCCATTTATTACGGGGAATATAAATATAGTCCAAAAAGGATCTCAAGTCCCTATTTTGAAAGTTCCTAGAATTTCTGAAAACCTCGCTCAATTTAAATGGCGACATAATTTCATGACTATCATGAATTCTGTGAAAGAAAACGCCAGACGCTGGACAAAATCTGAGGGAGAGGACTTGACACTTTGTCTGAATGGATAAAAAGTATCGGAGTTTATAAAAATCCCGTATTCACCATTTTAACGGGAAATTTGCGTACTAATTTATCCCTCGTGTTTTAAGAACCAGAGTGGTAAAGTTAGCATAGACTACCTGAAAATTTTGTATGGTTCCAGGCTGATAAAGCTAGTAACAACATTGTCTTTGTTTGTAAAAGTTACTATTATAAATTGTCTATTTTAAATGAAGTTAGGGTTTACTTCAACTCCTGGAATCCTACATAACACTCTAAGCAATTTCACAAGATGAAAGTTCTTTCCAAAATCACCTTTCTAGTTTTGAAAAAACACTTTCAAATATTCCGAAGAAATCCCAGCGATCAATTTGAATTACCATACTTCTATTGGATTCCAATTTGCATAAAAACCCTTACAAACAAAGATACATCGCTGTCTTCCAGTATGTCTGCTACAGCCTTCTTTCTCTACTTTTGCTAAACTACTAACAGCTACTCAAAGAATCTCTTCAGAGAATACTTGTTCCACTACAATATTCAGAAGTGGTGTCAATCAAGAATGTGGATTCTTAAAAACTCTAAGAGCTCTTTATGATTAACCTAAAACTCACAAGAATTTTAAAAAAATTGACTGCATATCAAACGTATGATTTCTCCACCTTTACACCAACGATTCCTCCACGATAAATTAAAATCTAGGGCTTTTTCAGATTAAGATAATTTGCTTTTTAAACAAAAACGGCACCGAATACAATTCTAGTCGTTGGGAAACGAGAACATATTTGTTAGAAACGACTCATGATTTGCCCACAAATTAACTCTGAGTAAGATTAAAAGCATGCTTGGTGTTCTTATAGATAAATTTTTAGTCTTTGGAGACCAGGTCTTTCCATCCGTGGTATTCCTATGGGCACTAAATTTGCCCCTTATTGGCAAGACTTATTTTTTGTATTCATATGAAGCAGACTTTGTCAGAAACTTGTTACGGGGATAAAAACAAAAAACCTTGGCCGTGTCTCAACCTTACATATAGGTATTAAGATGATTTGCTATTCAAGATTAACATCATATTTTTCACAATTATAGCCCATTTGATATTATCCCGGAGAACTGCACATAAGGACACCACAGAATTGACATATCTGCTCATATTTGGATATTTTTTAACATTGACCTATATGGCAGACTGACACTACATTATTATAGCGTGATGACTTTGACTTTGCAATCTCAAACTTTCCTTTTCTATGTTAGTAATATACCACTATCACCTGCTTATGGTGTAATAGTCTCCCAGTTGATTCGCATACGCAAGAGCATGCTATGCGTATGCGAATTTTTAAAACGAGGCCACTACAACAAAAAAGTTATGCTCGCAGGTTATAACGAACTCGTTTAAAGTCATCATTTCACAAATTCTAAACGGTCGCCTATAATCGACCTTGTTTGCGATTACAAATTATCACTAAGTCATATGTTGAACTTGATTTGTTTCATACCCTTGTTAGACTGTTCATTTTCCTACTAGATTGACTACGGCGTAATTCCCGTTTACTTGATTTCGACAAGGCTCACGGCGGGGTGACCGGTCAGCAGAGGATGCTTACTCCCTCCATGGCACCTGATCCTCATTCGCTTTTGTGGGAGGGTCCGTTGTTGCCCTACACTCGATTTTGTTTATGTTTTTTGGAGATTATGATTACGTTTGACACATGTCTACTTCGCCCTTTTTTGTATATCATCTGGCGTCAAAAACTCGTTACAAGTGTTGTTTAACCTTTGTGAGTCGTGTAATAATTATACTTATTAGGTTGGTTCTGACTGTCTATGGCTATATGTTGGGTTGATCAATTCTCATGGCGAGGCCAGCCCGTATATGAGATTGAGCAACCCAATCATAAAGCACGTGGACAGTCCCAGTAAACCAAACTATAAGTGATTATTTATCTCGAGGACCATATGATTGAAGACAATGAGATATGAATACAAAATCACCCCTTCCCTAGAGAGGGTGGTTGCTTGCGGTTGCGGTCTAGCTATACTTTAGTTATACATTTCCACACAGATCATATCGCTTGGAATGGTTACTTATTACTTTTTGACGAGTAAAGAAAATAGCAATGATGTACTTATCATAATCTGTTATACCAATGGGCTAAGAACAATATACAAGTCCACGTTTGTTTATGAAATAGGCTAATATGTTTCAACAGAAGTACATTTGTATAAAAAAATTGAGTATGGTTTAAAAACATGGATTATTAATGGGGGATTTGTGTGGTGTGTAAATTTCAGCGGTGCGTCCGTACCCTAAAGTTTGCCCATAGATTGAGCCCCCCTTCCCCCCCCCCCCGGCGGTAACAAAATCATGTCATGTTAAATAAGGAAAATAAAGGATACCATACTGTCCAAAAATAATAAATCACAGTCAAAAGTATTATTTTGTGATAGGTAAAATCCTGTCATAAGAATAAACACATCGTTCACTGTGTTCATTCGTTTTAACCTTGACTTGCTTTGAGTCCTCTCGTCGCTAGTTCAAGAAAAACTGTCCCAAGCGTCTTCGTCCAATTTTAGTCGTGTCAAACTCTAATAGTTATCGCTCTCACTGTTAAAATATCCTTAACATAGATCTTCGATGCGGCTCTTTTTTAGCCCCATTGTTTGTTTTGTATTTTTTACTGCCCCCCCTCCGATTCCCGGAGGTTTGAATGAATTCGCTGCTCCACTTGGTTTACACTAGATGCAGACACAACATCATACATGACGTCATGCAAAGGCGTCACTTCTCAATTTAAAATTTCAGACGAGCCCTCGACAGGATAAGGTATAGGCCTTTCCAAAAACTTGAAGTTATCTTCTCTTGAATTATTCTAACTTTTTGTGGCATGTGAGACCAACTTCCGGTAGTATATAATCAAATTACACGCTATATGATGTCTTGTGTCTGTGATTATCGAGTATGAATTATAAGTCAACTGAAACAGTTTGATTTTTTTTCTGCATTAAGTTAGAAAAGTCAATTAAGAAAAAAAATAGAAGATCTTGATAATTCAGGATCCCCCCCCCCCCCTTTTGAAGCAACTGTAAAATCAAATTCAAACATCCATTTGCATGTATTTCCTGATCTGTCCCCCTATTACGACTTGTGTTAAATTTTGGAATTATTTAATGAATAATTTAATAGAACTACGGATTCCCCGAAAGGTTATGCGATCGACTCGTCAGCTACACCCCCCCCCTTTCCCTCATCTCTATATATATTCCACTAGTCTAAGGTTGATTTTGGTATAAAATTGAAAATATTGTTGCTATAATAATGAGAAATGTCCGGTCTCATTATTTTATCAGGGCTTATTTATCCATCACTATGAACAGACTTTCAAAACAAATCAATACTAACAAATGTTTGATAACTATTTCCAAATCGTTGCGCCGTGTCTTGTATTTAGAATGCAGAGACCAAGTAATTTGATTCAAAAACAATCCTGATTGATAAAAATGACTTTCAGAAACTTGGTGATACTGGGGGGGATAGTTTTAAACCCACCACTTGTTTTAATATCTTGTGTCACTACCCTCTATCCTCATATTTCTCTTTCCCCATGAAATATTAATACGAGCACGTATCATTTCCAAAAGAGAAAAGTATATTGTGATACTAGTATTATAATAAATAGTGCGAGCTGGAAGTCATCATTACTTTCATGGATGTTCAGGGGGGGGGGGGGTGAAGAAGGAAGATATTTCCAAAATCTATAAACGTCGGTCTGACATATAGAAGTAAATGTACATTGTGTCAGAACGTGATTACTACACTGATATTGATCAAACATCATTATACAAGGCTAGTTGTGGCGTTTTAAAAGGTCCAGAGTATACTTATACAATAGATCTATATCATGTACATTAATTTTGGTTGCAAAACACGTAAAATCAGGGAAGGGGGGTCGTCTTTTGATAACATTGATTTTCCATATTTGTAAGCAATATTTCGTACATACGGCAATATCTTTGCGGCTTTCTGCACTGTTGTTAATGACGCTTCTTGAATATACTAACCAGAAGTCCAAAATTAAATTACGCATGCGCAGTATGTTCGGATCAAGGAAAGATAACTCACGTTTCGGAAAGGCCTAATAATGATGTAATTAAAGATTGGATTGCGATTCCGCCATGTTGCCGTATTGCCGTACATAGACATTTGCCTGCCGTACATAGAGATTTGGACGGCAGTCACGTGGCGCAATTAAACCAATGAAAATGCGACATTCTAGTCCAAAGGAAAATAATGGCAAATGATATACAAAATGTATCAAATTACATTTTACTTTATATTATTATTTTACTAATTACTAAATATTTTACTAATGCGCTGAAAAGGCGTAATATGTGTTTTATTGTTTCTTGATGGTTAAGTTCTGTCTTAATATCATCATTACCTTTTTTTAAATAATAAATTAACATAAATTTTGGTTTTTACATAATTTTGTTGGTTTATTTTAATGGGTTTTTTTTCTTGGTGGGATAAACCCCGTCAACATTTGAACAAGCAAAAAACATCAGTTCATGATCACAATCTTTTCACATATGGACTTGCGTCTGATTCATTGTCCTCGAAAATGTGATCCATTTTGTGTAGACATCAGGTGTACCCTTAATTTGTGACGTCTTGTGCAATATTAACGTCACATACATGCACTAAAATCATGATTTTTATAATTACTGGGCAACAGTTTAAATTATAAACAACACAATATTATTACCTTTTATTTGATTTGTTTTCAGTTTTCGTTCTTTTTATTTATGAAACAAAACATAATACATACAAAACAATGAAACAGATACATGTATGCAGGATACAATGTTGTTACATAGCAATTCGTTTACCTGTAAGTAATTAGTTATTTATTCATTTTATCATCATTTTAAGATTTAAAATTACATATATATTTCAACTGAAAGGACAATATTGTGAATAGAAGATACATAGTATACAATGTATATTATTCAATGTGTGTTTAAAAAAGATAAATGCCACGCTGCCACATTGAGTCCACACATATCACGACAGTTTATATCCGACACAATGGGCAGCTCTATTAGAGGACAGGCCCCTCCAATAGTGGCTTTAGATATAGCTATTCCACATGCACTCGGACATACATATATATACATTTACACATACACACATATATCTATGCAAATAATTATAATTTGGACACACAATTCTGAAAAAAAGTTTTTTTCTAATTTTGGTTTTACGTAAACGCGTTAGAACTTGACAATGTGTTCTCAAGTATTCCTTTATGGAGCAAATTACAAAATATTTTGCTTCATGAAGCTACTTGCGATCTTTTATATATGGTGTACATTACTACAAATACAAGTGATGTTTTGTGTTTTCGATTTCATTTCTGCACTGTTTGCACTTATTAGTTACATTTCTATGCCATTTGCTAATAAGCAGTTTATTACTCAATAAGCTGTGTATTAGTTTATATTTGAATTCTGCCAAGGATTTGTCAATACATTTAACTTTAATCAAAAATATTGATTCCCATTTCTTTTTATCTGTTATTTGGAACTCTTTATTTAACTTTGTAAGCGCGGATTAAAGTTGAATAAAGAGTTTTCGTTCTATGTAGTGAGATTAATTTTCTATCTATATAATTGAATTTAATATAGGGAATTTTACGAAAATCATACCTGAATTCATTTTTTTAAGTATGTCTTATCATCTTATACTCGCATAACCAATTTATTTTCTTCGTGAAGCTATCATGAATGTGTTTACCTAATTTTAATTATCCATCATTAAATATATATTTAACATATAAAATTCTACTTTTTATCCAATCATCAAAACATATTGATTTGCCTTTAAAGGGGAACTTTGTGTTAGACCATAATGGTTGTAAAAAGAAATTTTCAGTAGAATTATGGGTTTGGTTCGAGCTGACTTGCTAGAGGTTGTAACAAGAGCATGTCCGTTTATAAAATTATGGAAAATGTTTAAGAATGACATGATCGTCAGTTGATATTTCAGAAGTCTTAACTAAATAAACAATGTCTATCTTCATGGGCTTGCAGAAACTCTCTATATACTTTTTTTATTATATCATTACTCATATAATAAGGCGTGGAATCCACATTGCTTTTAATGCTTGAAGATTAGACTTTATATCGACTACACCAATCCCGGGGTGTTTTATAATCCCTATTAATGTGTTTCGTTTAATTCTATCTTTTTTAATCCATAAAAAAATTAAATAACAACCGATTGATGTCTTTTATAAACTTAGGATCGGGTAATTATAAGATGCTTGCAACATACGTCATTTTGAATAAATTATACATTTTCCAAATAATGATTACTTTCTTCTTTTCCATGATTCAAATAACATTTCAATTTCGTGATAAATTTTCATTCAGTTTTTCATTGTAACATTCCATTCTGTCTTGACCTATATAATACCTAAACACTTTACTGCTTTTGTAGTTACCTTTATTCCCTCTATGATTCAAACTGGTTTTTTCAGGTTCCCGAGTAAAATACATCTGTTTTTGTGAAGTTTATTTTTGACCCTGCTAATTCACAGAAATCATTTATGGTTTTCAATGCATGTTTTAGAGAAATCAGTATCACTTAAAGCCAGTTGTCATGTCGTCTGCATGTTGAATATTTTTTATTTCATTTTCTAAGTTTTTATTTGTGAAAACCGTTGAATTGAATTAATTAGATTTTATTTTATCGAGTAGAATTTCTGCTACAAAAAAGATATAAAATCCGCGATATTGGACAGCCTTGCCTAATCCCCGGTTGCATCTGGCTATGTTCTAGACAATACACCCATTGGTTTTTTAAACGGAAGATAGGGTTTTTATATAGATTTTATCCATTTAATAAAGTTTTGTACACAAAAATTGAATGTTTCTAGAGTTTTGAATAGAAAATTTCCACTTCGACTGAATCGAATCGCTTCTCAAAATGCCAGAAATAACAATAAGCCCCTCACGATTATTATTTTCCCAGTACTCAAAAATAATCTAATATCAACCGTCCGTTGCTTCCTATAAATCGTCCTTTAATATATGCTGTCTGTTCGTTACTTATATAATCATCAAATGACTTTTTGTAAACGGCGAGCAAAAATGAATGCAATTATTTTATAATCTGTATTTGTAAGGCTGATAGGTCTGTAGTTTTTTAATAGGGATTTTTCTCCTTTTTATGAATTAATGATATTACAGCTAGTCGTTGGGAAAAGTCATTTCATTTGTGTAAAAATATCTTTAAGCATTCCAAAAAATAGTTCCGATAAATGGTCCCAAAAGCAATGATAAAATTCAGTTGGTAAACCGTCTAGACCTGGAGATTTATTGTGTTTCATACTCATAACAGTTTCTCGACATTCTTCTAAAGTTGGAAATAGGTCACAATTATCTTTCGCAATTTCAGATAAATGCATTTAATATTGTTATTATTTAAATAACTTTCAATGTCAGAAGAATTTATATTTTTAGTGTTGTATAGATTTTCGTAAAAAATTACACATTTCACCCAAAATTTCTTCATCAGTCGTAAAACTTCTCGTTCGCTCTGCAATTCATTAATAACATTACGTGATTGATGGGTTTTTTCTAGACTTAAAAAATACTTAGTGTTTTTTTCACCCTCATCAATCCATTTAGCACGTGACCTAATTTGGAGCTCTTTTGCTTTTTTATCGTATAATTCGTTTAATTGTGTCTCTAAGTCTCTTTTCTTATCATATCAATTTTCAGGTGTGGTAGAGATTCTATTTCATTTATTTCTTTTTCTATGTTTAAAATTTTATTTTTAATATTTTTCTGCGATTTAATTGAAAAGTGTATGGAAAATAACTTAATTTTATGTTTTAATTCTTCCCATTTTGTGTATATTTGTTCCTTGTGAGTTTTTTTATATTTGAATAATATTTACAATTGGTTTTTATATTCGCATTTTTAAAGTGGGAAATATTTAATTTCAGTACCCTGTCCCTCTAATGTTATCGCGTATATTTATGTCAAATCTAATTGCCTTGTGGTCAGACATTCTAGTTCCATTGGAATGAGTTCCTGGAATTTTCCGAAGTATAGGAGATTTGCTTTTATTCAAAAAATGTTTTACTAATGAAGACAAAATCATTCTACTCTTGGGTATGTCAGAAGCATCACACCATGTGAAGCCATCTGTTTTATCATGTTTTGCTTATCCATAAATCAACAAGATTTAACTGAAGTATCGTGTCATTTAATATTTTAGAGCTTTTATCCGTACAACTGTCTATTTTACAATTGAAGTCTCCACATAATGTAATATTAGATGAAATATTCGAGTAATTGTTAATAAAAGATTTTAATCTTTTGAAAAATTGTATTCTATTTGCTTCATTGTTTGGTGCATATATATTAACTAAAGTAAAATTCTTTGTCATTCAATTTCACGTTGATTAATAATTTTTCGTCCGTCATTCGACTTGTGCGTATTAAGAATATTTATGTCCAACCTTTTTTTGTTAGTATTGATACCCCTCTACTAAATGTCGAATCGGAGAAAGCGTGTATAGCTTTGCCATACCATAGAAAAATTATATAATGATTCATTTTCTTCAGTGAAATGCGTTTCTTGTAAAAATGCAATATCTATTTTTGAATATTTAACCAATTATAATACTTCAAACGTTTTTCTTTAGTATTTAAACCTCTTGCATTACAGACACAAATTTAAGGTGATCATTTTTCAAACTAGAAGGAAAAAAAGCATACATAGGAAACATAAAATATTTCATTTACCTTAAAACAGAAACAAATACAATGTCCATTGGAAGTCCGAGTTCTAAAATCGAATTCTATACGGCAGCAAAGGGCGAGATTAACCTTTTCCGACGCGATTTTTAGGGTCCAGTCCATTGCTCTTGCATGTAGAGATGTCGTTTTGGCTCCGCTCCTCATGTGTGTTAGAGTCGCTTGTTGAGATCTGGTTCTCTCTCGTGGGGTGGTCTGTGTGAGAGTCGTCTGTTTAGATTTGTTTCTCTCTTTCGGGGTAGTTTGTGAGATAGTCGTTGGTTGAGGTCTGGAAGTTTGAGAAGACTGAGACTGGGGACGATTTGGAGACTGGCGGAGGTGCGAGGCGATTTCTGAGAGAATGTCACCAAGCTGTTGGTTTCCTGGCCAGGCGTCTGCGTTGTGTGAATGGTAGCATCCTTGTCTAGCCCGGAAGCCCAGAAGTTATCATATGTGGTCTCAACAAATACATGGTTGTTGTTGTGCTTTTTTAGGGAACCGGCGAAAAGCGGAACTTGTTCAGCTTGTGCTTGGATAATTATCTGTCATAATTTGATTTGTTTGTTGAAAAACTTGGGGATGCATGGCGTATTTCCCAATTTTTTTGGCATCAAGGGCAGATTTAGCAACTTGAATTGCAGAAGCTCTCGGTAGGTCACCGTGCGCATCGCTTTCACGTATTGGAAATGCATGCTCTGCAGATCTGTGGTTTACACCAAATACTTGCAAATCACACGGGAAGAAGTTTGACAAACAGTTGTCTTGGCCGGCAAAAGGAATGATACTGGACTACTTCAGTATAATACTCCACACTCAGTATCTCCAGGTTCGTGACCTTTCGGATGAGCAGACTTGCATCGTTTGTTGTTTGGGCATTCCTTAGTGTAATGGCTTTCTTCCCAGCAGTTCATACACCGCGGAGTGCGTTTGTTGGAAGGCTGACCGTAATGGTAAATGAAAACATCGTAAACCTGCACAAATAGATGTGCGTGGGAGGAAAACACCTTCGTCTAATTCTTTGACGTAGATGAATCTGTTACCGTTAAGGATGCCGGTCATTTTCCTAGTCACAGGATGACGAATTTTTTCGTACTTCAGGTCGCTGGTGAAAGTAACATTGAAATCTTGAAGCATTTTAATAATTTCGTTGTCATCGACCGATAAAGGCACACTTTGATTGTTATTTTCAATACATTCTCGTCGGGACTGGAAATCCCCGCTGAGTAAGGATTTGAGTCGTATACTTTCACATTGGTATTTCTAAGATCTATTCCCTCCGTGAGAAGTTGAGATCTACTTTCCTTTGAGCCTATATATACTCTCCAGAGATCCCTGTCTTTTTGAATGCATTTTAAGTCATTTACCTTATTTCCAACGGCGATCGACAAATCAAAATCTGAAAAGCGAGTACGTCCAATCTGTATTTCTCTGTCCTTTAAATAGACAGGTTTTAAGCAATTCCATTGTAGATTCGCTCAGATGAGTATCGTTCACAACACAGAGAAAGGAAAACAAGAAAAAAAGTCCAAAAAGTTCCTTGAAACACGCAAAAACCACACACAAAGTTCACATAAACATCATGAACATATATACATTAATATGTCCAAAGGAATTTTTGAAAAGGATTTTCTAAAATCCTTGAAATTTGTCAAAAAGACGGAGAAGACTTAAAACAGTCGAGTCTAATCCGAGTCACGTGACCCTGTCTATACATTGATTTGACTGAGGATTACTCCTTTTACCTGATCAAGACAAAGGGCTCATGATAGGTGTGACGGTCAATAGGGATGCGTACTCCTCCTAGGCACCTGCTCCTATCTTGGTGTCTACATGGGTCCGTGTTTGCCCAACTCTTGTTTGTATTTCTATTTGGGACTTATGAGTAGATTGATCACTGAACCTATTTGGGACTTGTTGAGATTGATCAATCTTCGTTGTCTTTTGACTTTCTTTTATCTACACAATAAAGATACAAAGTAATAAGACATGCAATAAATAGAGGGTGATATCACATTGCGTAATTCTTCTCCACTTCTGCCCTACGACAGATTTTTGTCAAGGGTGATTTGGAGCGTAATGCAGAGAAGTGTTTATGATTTTCTGTACTAATTAATACAATTTAAGACTTCAACAAAGAAGGGTATACAATTAAGAAAGATATATTAGCATATTCTGTTTAGTTCCAAGTTTAATGATACTCAAATTAAGACTAAGACATATTTAACGGATATGCAATAAGAAAGACACATTAACATTTTCTCTTAGTTTCAAGTTTAGTGCCAAGGCTAAAGCAAAGACGTTTCATCAGAAAGACATATCAACATAGTTTTAGTTCAAGATTAACAATGATATACAAATTATGACTAAAACAAAAATAGACATGCAATAAGGAAGACTGATATTTTTAAAGTGAACATTATCATAATGCATGATAGCGTATAATTCAAATCGACACATTAACTTGTATCATAGTGATCGGGCAGCTGCCAAAGAAAGCAAACTCGTGTGCTGTAATATATTTTATGTTTATGTGAACTCTTTCAACCCGGAAGATTGGTTACATGCATCAATGACGGTTGATCGCGTCAAGTTTCAACGAAGACTTTAACTGGCGAGAAACCAAGCTCTCCTGTTATAGATGTAAGCAAAACTATTAGTATTGTATTTCAGATTTTGTTGCGATTCTCCTTATGATAAACTATGTTACTCTGCCGGAATGTATTACAATGTCCTTTTATTCGTTTTTATAATTCAAATTTTATTAAAAGTAGCAAATGAAAATAAAGTTGAATTTTAAAGAATGTCAAGTAATAAGTTTAAGAGGAGCTGATTACACAAGATAGGCATATTTTCAAGGACGCCCACCCCCTCACCATTTTCTAAGCTTGATAGACGTATCGCAACCCCAGCCAAAAATGAAAGTATACTAGAATATTATTAATTTTACAAATGCAGCGTGCTGGCAAGGTTAATGGTAATCTCATTTTGTAAATTTATCAAAGACGAAATCATTACAAAAGTGAATATTCCAGAATACCATAACTGCCAGAAGTTATCTTGATGATCTATGTATTCTGACGGTAGAGAGTGTTGAAAAATATCTTTACAACGTAATTTCGAAAAGAAAGGACATGAAAAACTATGCCATGGAGTTTCATCGCCGTCATTTATTGTATGTACGGGTAAACAGATCTTGATAACTGTATAATTTGGAATTTACTCCCACTAAGTAAATTCAGAATTTACAATACTATAGTATGTCGTTAGGCAATAGGAGAAAGGGTTATCTTATATTACTAAAAGCAATTTTTTTGCAATAGAATAATGCGATTATGACTTTTCAGTCCATTACTGTATATATGTTATGATAGGACCACGATGTAAACTAGTTTGTAAACTAATTGTGCGATCCTGTATAAATAAAAGTTATTATCATTATTACTGTAAATTTATTAGATCACCAATTGGCATCTACATTTCAGAGTACTATTATTCGTGCTTCATTAAGCTGAGAAACACCAGTATATACGCAGTCCAATCTTTTGGGTATGGAATCCACCAGTAAGACGAGGACCATGATTACACAAACTACCGTAGACCATTCTCGACGTCTACAAAATCAGTAATGCCCATTCTTTTCGGAATATTTTGTTAATGATTGGTTTTCATAATGAAGCATTGAATAATTTAAGAAACATACAGTGTACTACGAGCCATTACTATTTAGATCCCGTCCGGGATTTCCATTGCACATCTAGTTTCGTTATTGATGCTGGAGGGAAAATGCGGGAAAGTTCCTTGATTATCCATTGCCCTAGTTTTGTATTGATCATTTGATATGCATGTCATTGTTTGCTTTTTTGACTGCACTATTAAATTCTTTAAATATATCTTTCATTGTATATACATTGTATGTAGAAGGTATGCGGTTGTGATTTAAATTAAGGCCAGTTAACAATCTCTGTTGACGCTGTGTAAAACATCACAGACCCAGGAAACCAAAGATTTACGCACTTGTATAAGTACGTAATGCAGCAATTTTAAAAGAAATACAAATTAAAATGTCATCTGTAGTACCAGCTGTCTGTAGAGTAAAATATACTAGTATATACATAATGACAAAGCAAAATATTGCATGTACATCACAATGAGACATAACACATGTACATAATAACAATGTAAAGTAAAACATTTACATGATAACAATGTGGCGCACGCACGCGCCCCCCCTCCCCCCAGTAACAATGTGACGTACTACATGTACATAGTAACGATGTAAAGAAATACATCTATGTATTATGAATATGATGTGTATGTCTCTCCTCTTATTTGATAGACAAGAGCTTGTTCTGTGTATGATCATTTTTTAATCGAGGCAGGCTACTAACAAATACGTTGTTGTTGCAGGGGGTTCAATAGTCATGTTTAAAGGCAGCATTTCTCAAATTCTGTGGTCGTTATAACGATTAAGTTTACCAATATTGCCTGCCATTGGGTCAGATCCTGTCTAATGTGTTTCACAGCAATTGTTAAGTCGTTTTTATACACTGGTTTTGACTGAGGATTACTCCGTTTACATGATCAAGACAATGGGCTCATGGCGGGTGTGACTGGTCGACAGCTGAAGATGCATATTCCTCCTAGGCACCTGATCCCACCTCGGGTGTGTCCAGGGGTCCGTGTTTGCCCAACTCTTGTTTTGTATTCTATTTGGGACTTATGAATTTGATCACTCTTCGATGTCTTTGCCTTTCTTTTATCTACATAATAAAGATGCGAATAAGACATACAATAAATAGAGGGTGATATTATACAGCTTAATTCCTCTCCACTTCTGCCCTATGACATATTTTTGTCAAGGATGGGTGTATAATGCAGAGTTGCAGTACTAATTAATGCAAATCAAGACTTCAACAAAGACGGATATGCAATAAGAAAGATATATTAGCATAGTCTGTTAGTCCCAAGTTTGATAATTGTATCAAGGCTAAAACAAAGACGGATGTTAATCAGAAAGACATATCAACATAGCTTTTAGTTTCAAGATTAACAATAATATACAAATTATGACTAAATTATGACTAAAACGAAAATGGAAACGCAACAAGAAAGACTGACGTTTTTGTAAGAGAACATTTTCATAATGCATAATAGCGTTTACTTCAAAATCTTTTATACACATTAACTTGTATCACAGTGATCGGGCACCTGCCAAAGAAAGCAAACTCGTGTGTTGTAATATATTTTATGTTTATAGCATCTGGTGTATGTGAACTCTTTCAACCCGGAAGATTGGTTACATTTAAGAATGGCGGTCCATCGCGTCATGTTTCAACGAAGAATTTAAATTTAACTGGCGAGAAAAAAAACTCTCTTGTTACAAAGGTGTAAGCAAAACTATTTCATGTTTTGTTGCGATTCTCGTTATGATAAACTATGTTATTTTAGAAAAAGTCACGTGACCCTGTTCAGGTATGGCGGTGTGAATTTGTGCTCCTAGATTTTGGTTACTTTTGAGGATATTTGAAGCTGTTAAAAATGACATGTAAAAGGTAAATACCTTTACTCTGAACGTAACAAACAGTTATAAATAATTTACAGTATAAAAAAAACCACTGAGATAATTCAAAATTATGGAAACCAGGGGTAGAGGAATCACGAAACAGACCAGTGAAAAGTGTTCACCAAGGCAAGTGAAAATTGTTGGTAAACAAAGTAGCGTAAGTGAAACACCTCAAGCTAATGGCACCAGATCTCAGCATAAAAACAATGACAATTTAAAGCAAAAGTGGATTTGATTCATACAGAACGGAATCTATCTCGACCGAAACCCAAAGTATTACGAGGTAATTTCCTCCCTACGGGCGGAGAACGCACACTACGGAGAGAGTTAATTTACTCGGTGGTTGTTATTAGAATGGACCGACGCATGTTAACCCACATGGGATGATGAAATTATGATCTTAGATGTCGGTCTATGGAGATAACATTCTTATTCACAATTTCTCTTATACACACAATGTGTATTTCATAATGGACAACCTAACTATCATTGCGAATGGTGTAAAGTGAATATTCAATTATGTACCTATACTTACCTTATCAAACTCAATTCATTTATGTATATAGATACATTGGTTAATAGTTCCATATTTTAAGCTATAATGTACAATGTCATTGAACAAAATGCCACTGAGCGTTA
>CAJDSM010001001.1:5524-25824 GCA_903981925.1 Ostrea lurida | reverse complement strand
AGACTATTATTTACTGAATATAACAATGTTTTGTATGGTATAAAGAATGTTGATAAACCAGTCAGATTGCGTGTTACAAGTGAACTTAAATCATACCAGATTAACAAACAGAATGGATCAAGCATGGATATCACACGAGTCACGTTTTCTTTGTATATACGCTATTGAATTGAAATAGTATTTATTACAACCACAACGATATAGGAACGTCCTTTAACCTTGAGTCCAGATATAACAAGTAAGTAAAATAAAAGTATAATTTTGACATCTGCGAAATTAAGTGTTTTACATAGGACTACATGCTTTAATTAGGGAAATATGTACGTATACTGACTACAAGCTTTGAACTTTATTGCATATACGACATAAGTCTACAAAGGTTACCCAATCCTTCATTTGATGTTGTGTAGCTTTAATGCAAGTAATTTCTTTTTCTTTATCGTAGGTTTATACGGTTCCAATAATGACGAAAGCACGAGTATTGACGTCGTTTTTGGGGTAATGGATGATTTTATGAAATATCGTATGGCTGTGTTCTATGAAAAAGATGAAGCAAAGAAGGCAGAACTATTAAACGACTTAGAAGAAAATAAACTTGGTCCGTTCATGAATATTTTTGAGGATATTCTGACGGAAAACAATGGAGGAGATGGATTTGTTGTTGGGGACAAGGTGAGCTTCCTGATTGTTGCTGATTTAAATGCTAGTTTGATGTACATGCAACAATTATATATAGATATATTTATTATATACTTTCAATTTCCTCTTTTTCCTTTAGAAGTTTGCGGGTAATCTTGCCATGAATTGCTTTCAAAAAACGTTATCTTGTTTTTAATTGTGACGTCACGTTTGCTTTGTAGTCGAAGCATTTTTATTACGTCACAATAAAATCAATCTTTTTGTCACAATCAAGTTGGAAAAAAACTCGCTGCCGGTCAATATTTTAAAATAAATGACCGGCAATATTTTTTCGGAGGAACAAATATCAATTATGTTGAGCTTTTCTCTATTATAGAAAATATGCAGTACTGCGAATTTTCTCGGGGAAACCTTATTACAGCTGCGTCGTATAAAACGTATATAAATATAATTTGATTCAATAAATTACCTTTGATATCATTTGATGATTAAGTCAAACGCATTGTGACGTCATAATTAGAACGTCATATAGCAGGATTTGAGGGCAACATTATACAAATATTGACCGGGGTTGAGGGCAACATTGATTATGTTAGTCCCAAGGGACGAAATATTGCCCGACGCGGAGCGTAGGGCAATATTTTCGTCCCGATGAACTAACATAATCAGTGTTGCCCGAAAACACAGTTGATATTTGTTTTTTTATATGAAAAACAAAAACGACTCAATGTAAAATAGTTTGTTATATTCGGTAAACAATAGTCACTATATAGAGAAAACACTTAGCATAGTTGATATTTGCTCCTCCGAAAATAATTTTTACAAGTTAACATCGAGATAGCATGGGTCATGCTCTTGCTATTTCGTTGTTAACTATCGGTATCGGCAAACGTGACAAGTAAACATAATTCGTTCTAAATATAAACCTTTTTGTTCTCTTTAAAGTTGTTGTGTTGAAAAAGTTCTGGAATGGATGTTTTTCCGTTGTTTTCCATCCACGAAATGAAGGGAACAGACTCTTGCTTTCCTCGAAGGATCAAAATTGTCTCGACGAAGGAGTTCTATCCATTTCCTACGTTCAGATGGAGCTTTCTTTTTCGAGGGAAAAGCAAAAAACTGAACATTTTGCATGTAAGCGTACATTTCCGTTCTTCCTGTTCGTCTGACGAGCACCCGGGCTGCACAGAAGTACCAATTTGTGCCGGATTCGTGACAGACGACATGTTGCTAATAAAACAAGCTTTACCGGAAATAACGCTGTGGAACATTTTTGCTTTGTCACGTGATTGGCGTGATTAAACGGGGAATAAAACGGTGTTCCGAATTAACCCAGAACGTAGCAATTACGTTAAGGTCTCCATAGAAAATGCAGTGATAATCTGGTGTGAAATACACCTCAATTCACAATACCAATTTTAACTGTATCGGTTAAATACCGAACCATACTTCCCATACCTTGACTGCGACCGGGGTATCATACATTTCCCACATACTAATTGACCCGTGACGTCAGCTATGATTACGTAACACTTTATTTTGGAACATCAACAGGCCCTTCTTACATGCCAAATTTTCACAATATGCGTGTTACCAGCGGAGAATTTATTAATAAGCTCAAAAGATATAAAAATTCTTAACAAAAAGTTAGGAGAGCAAGTGCATACTTTTTCTGAAAGTGGTAAAAATCAATACAACATATTGACAGCCTACGCGAACACGAGTTGCCACAGTCTTTTAGATACGTACCTTAAATATATAAGTAAGAAGTTCTTCCCAACACTTTTCAAAAATATGAATAAATGCAGAATCTATATTCCAAAAAATTGTGTAACTGACTGTAGCAGGTATCGTGAAACTGGCGCATTGTTTACAGCGATAACCCTCTTTATGCAAATGAGTCCATTGTATAGATGCAAAAAAGGGGCTATTTCAAGGTCGCGATAATATAATGTAGATATTAATTTGTGCATGATGAATATCGAGAATTTGAGAAGTGATGCAATACTAGGAAAAGTGAATTGTATAATAATTCACGTGAAATTTTACACGTATAAATTTTATCTTTTGTTAGACGTAGTAAATAAAGACTAAAAGGAGACTTCTAATATTATGACATTTTCCCTACGATATGGACGTTCAATGTATACATTATGACGCAATTTGGCATTTGTGACGTCAGATGCCGCGAAGAGACTGGAGTACATTTATTTAACTTAATATTGTAACGAAGGGGAAATATGCAACAGTCTAGACTGGGATTCAAACCCCGGGTCCCCTGAATCTCCTGTTGAGTCAGGTGCTCTATCAACTAAGCTATCTGGCCACCAGCAATCGAATCCGGTTGACCGCTACACTATTCGAAAGTTATCATGGCCAATATTTTTTAAGTTTTTGAAAAGTAGGTCAAAGTCCAATGTGAGAAGGTAAAATATTTTGCTACCATTGGAAAGGCTTAGTGTCATAAGGAATACACATGTAAAATATGAAAGTCCTATCACTTTCCATTCAAAAGTGAAATGTTTTTCTTGTATACAAATAGACAGTACAAAAACTATATCAAACCTAAATAAAAAATTCTAAATCAGCATTTTTATATCCACAATTTTTTCAAATGATATATTATTTACCAAATGCACCATCAAGAATTTTCTTTGATGGGATCCCTGTGTACTGCCGGATGCTTGAATAATCCTTTGTGAGCTTTTCAACAAACAAGTCTCGTAGCAGTTTGTCCGGATCATCCAGGCATTTTACTTTCTGCTCCAAGGCACCAATATCTGTCATCGTCAGATCTGTTTGTGTTGAACTGTCAACACAACTAAAAACTTCTCTGACTCCAGTGTAGCTGTGGTCCATTACAATTTTTTTTTGAAAAAAAAAATCATGTTTTTTAAAATTGATGTTTGAATTGACATATATGTAGTTCTGAATGTAGTAGTTAGGGCTATACAGACTGGATAGCTCAGTGGTTCTAAGAGCACCTGACTAGTAATGCGGGGGTACCAGGTTCAATTCCCGATCCAGCCATAGATTTTCTCATTATCTCCCTTCCTATTACATGTGCATTGATTGACGAATATGAATATGCAGACATTTAATGCAATATTGTTAACGGTAAGGCATGAACTTAGGCATATACACATGTACATATAATGTACAGCAGAACTATGGCTCTATAGGAAGTTAAATAGGCCATATAATATTTGGTCCACAGTTCTATAGCTAACACACAGAACTTAGATCTTGTTCAATGTGAATTCTTGGTATTATTGTACTACAACATTCAAACTGAAAAAAGTACATTTGTATGTGACAATTATATACATTTACCTGGAATTGGATTGCATGAAATTGTTTCCATTTCTGATATTTCTATCTCGTTAGCAACAGGCCAACTGCCATTTAATCCATGTGAATCAACAGAAGCGACACAATTCACCTAAAAGTAACAGTTGAAACATGTATTTGATTTGTAAATTACATGTGTTGATACTTAATATACCAGCTTATACTATTAAACATATCTTATATCAGTACTGTGATGGCCACTGTTATTTCAAACTTTCCAATAGTCAAAACAAATATGTTCAACATTCCATCATAGGTGTAATTTCATTGTCATTACATGTAGAGGTGTCGCATGTAGTGAGATTTTCTTCACAGTTTTGTTCTGTGTCAGTGGCTTGCTCTCGTTTGATAATGGCAGTATTTGAACGGACCTAAAAAAAGGTTTAGCAACACAATTAGTAAACATTTTATTAATAAAGTTTATACACAATGCAGTAGGCCTATAATAATTAATGCTACTGTATGCATGTAGTATATTTTCAAAATTTTACGCAATGACTGACTAGGAAACATTTATAAGTAATTGTGAATAGCCTACATGTTTCAATCTTAATATATTTGATTTGAATCATTTGATCATCAAGGCTCTATCTAGAATATCTGTAAATATAGAACACAAATGAGTCTAATTGCAAAATACTATGAATAACAATGTGTTTGTGAAACATTTGTTGTTAGGGCCAAACGCAGTCTCACTAAAGTTATTAAAAATTCCTGATAGCGGCTGAGCTTCCTCTTTGGCCCGGTCTTCTTGGGCTGATAGGGATCTGCAGATTGGTAGCTTTTCTTTGTTGAGCTCGCTGGACCTGACCAGTATTTTAAATCTGGTGTGTGACACCCTTTGATGATGAGACCGCCAAAATAAGTCTCCCAAAAGAAATATTATTTCTTGACAAGAGGTCCTTGCATATTGCATAAAAATGCACAAACTGTAATCATTTGGTTGGCTAGTGGTTTGACATTTAGTGGTATTGTGTTTGATAACATTCTAAAAGTTTTTAGTCTTCCAATGGCTCTCTCTACATGTATTCTGAAACGAGCAATATTTCTTGTCTTGAGAATATCAGACGCTGATAATCGTTTCCCTTTCCCCCAAGCACATCTCTTTGTAAATGGTGGTATTATCAATTTGGCTCGCTTTTTAAGAAGAAGGTCGCGGATGAGGAATCCCCGGTCTGCCATGATTTCATCCCCTGGTCGGATCAGGTTCATGAATCCACAATCCTTAGTTATATATCTGTCGGATACATTACCACCCCACAGTTTTGAAATATAAGTAATGGCACCAGATGGAGAAATACATACAAGGGCTTTAAAAGTATTGTGCTGCTTATAAGAACTGAAAGTCTGTGACTGTGCAGTTGGATTCCTTGGTTTCTTGATGAAAAACTCAGTGCAGTCAATTATGCCAGTTACATTTGGATAATTTAATTTGAATGATGCAGGTCGAAAGCGTTTGATCACATCCTGAGATGGCCATTTCAAAAGTGGTGTGAAAGTGACAGCCATTCCTTGAAAATTTTGAATGACAGTGAATTTTTGCCTTTTTAAAACTTAATTAGTACAATCTTTATCAAGGCTTTTTTTCTTCAAAACTTTGCTACTCGTGAACTTTAATTTGCATATAATGATGTGCATAATATTTGTCTAATCAAAAGTTAAAAAATTTCTTAATCATTGTACAAATTATATATTAAAACACAAAAAGAAGCTTGATCTAACATAGATCGACCTATGAATTCCTTATTTCAAACAATAATTTTACTTTGTACAAATATATGTTACACATTTTATTGTAGGGACTAATTTCAATAAACAATGTGATATATATATTATATAATATATAAATCTTTGGTCTTTTTGTTATGTTTGACATAAAATGCACAACTTCTGCTTTAATAAATGATCATAGTGATCAACAAGATGTGAATTATTTCTTGACAAGAGGTCAAAAATCTCCGAAAAGGGGGGTTACCGACTTACATGTGGGGCGACTTATAGGTGAGTATATATGGTACATGCAGGTATGTAGTATGTGAATTTTACTAATAATCCACTGTATATTAAAGTTGTATTTCAGTGTCTTTTGTTTTTTGAAATGATTGCTAAATCTGAAATGAATCAATAAAGATTTGTTCAAATTTTGCACAAAATGGATTTTTATTAAAGTTTAGACATGGAATCAAAAATCATTATAAATGAGGTATAAATGTATATTGATGGTAATTTACATCTGATATGTAAAAAAATCATGTAAAACATATCACACAGTTAGAGCCATATACACCATGGATTTTACTACAATCTTCATCTGGAGAAATAATATCTGGTGGCTGTACTTGTGTTGCGTAAGTGCATATAAATGTTTCTTCAATATGAATAATTATGGATATGAAATGAATAATTGTTACTTAGCAATTCCAGAATGTATCAATTTAAGTATCCACTTTTATAAACAATATGTATTGACTGTGGTTTAGAACATCATTGATTATCTGAGCTCTAAGGAATGAAGCACCACCTAGCACAATGTAGAGTACATGTACACTAGCTGGGACAATTTATTACTGAAAATATAGCAAATACCCAATGATTATTGACTTTGACCTTCATATCGAAGGATCTAGATAAAAAAAATATAAAATCCATACAAATAATCCAACAAAAATAATCATTGTTTTATAATATCCATGTTTTTTATTACAGGGATAATGGATCGTGTAAGCACTGTGTGGCTTTATTATTTGCACTGTCCAGTTTCTGTGGCCGACATCAAGACCGGAGTGCAGAAGTCTGTACAGATGTACCATGCACGTGGGACAAACCCAGAAAGGCTACAATGCCGAGTGAAATCAGTTATATTGACACAAGGATAGATCAGGCAAATCCGCCTCCCATTCTCCCCACACCTGACAACTATGATCCTCGTGTTCCATCTCAGAGACAAGAAGTAACTCTCCAGAAAGATTTTTACAACCTTTGTAAAGGTACTGATTCATTGCTTTTGCAAACATTATATTGTGATGAATTGGAGAGTGAGGGTAGTGATAGTGAAGACACTGTAACAATGGAAGATGCATTTAAGACAAAGGGAGTAGCAGGTGATATGCATTGTATGAATGAAAAGTTAAAAGAAATTTTCAATTCAGAACAGATAAATCAGATTGAGGAGGATACTAGAGGTCAAAGTGTAAATCCAGCATGGTTTCTCCATAGAAAGGGTAGAATAACAGCTTCAGTTTTTTCTTCTGTAAAACATTTTAGATTTACTGACTCTCAAGAAAATTATATTTCAAAACAAATCATGGGAAAATCAAATCGCATAACCACTCCGTCTATGTCATTTGGCACTTTAAATGAACCTATCGCCAGACACCAGTATTTTCAAGAGTATAAGCAATTTCACAAGCAAGCTGATATCATTTTATGTGGATTATTTATTGACCCTGATTTTCCATATTTAGGGGCATCTCCAGATGCACTTGTAAAATGTAAATGTTGTGGGGAAGGTCTTCTGGAGATAAAATGTTCATTTGTACATCAAAATAAAGATCCAAGGGAGGCATGTATGGATAATCATTACCATGTTACTTTAGATGAGAATGAAAATGTTCACTTAAAGATTGATTCTCCTTGGTATGTTCAGATACAGGGTCAGTTGGGAGTGTGTCATAAAAAGTGGTGCGACTTTGTGTTTTTTACAAAGAAAGGTTTCATTGTTGACCGCATCTATTTTGATGAAGAATTGTACAGAAATATTGTAATCAAAGCTGGTAAATTTTTTGAAAAGTACATTGTTCCAGCACTTTTGAGTTCTGATTAGCTATCTGGAAAACCAATTCCAAAAAATCATGGCTTGTTACTGCGGTACCATACATACTCACATATAGGTTGGTTTTGGGGGAGTAAAAAGTTAATTGTCCCTAAAGTCTGTGTCCCACTTACATGTGCATAGTAGTTATGTCATATATTTTTCTTGCTGCACAAATTGCAACATTTAACAGAATTTTGACTTATAATGACTTATAACAGAGTTAGTGTTATATTCTTCGCCTATTTTTAATTACATACTCCATTATACAAACAACCTAGACATTCATTTTTAAAACAATAATTCATTAGTTTGGAATTATTAAATGCGACACTGTCTGCTTTTAGTTTATCCTCTCAACACTTTTTCATACTAAGTTTTAATCATACATGTCTTCATCAAGGCATTAACGTAGATTACGTAATGAAGTACAATTCTTTAACAACTTGTTCTTATATAAATAATATACCGGTACCAATTTTTATGCACCAGATTGCGCATTTCGACAAATTATTGTCTCTTCAGTGATGCTCAAACGAAATATTGGAAATTCCGAAACATGAAAGTAAAACTTATAAAAGTGATCAGTGTAGTGCAAAACTTCGAAGGATCAGAGCTATGCCTGATTTTATGTCAGCCATTATGCATTGATTTTTTTTAATTAAAATAGCAGTAAAACTTTTGAAAACTACCTTTGTGCCTTCTGCTTGTCCAGCAAAACTTTTGACATACAAACACAAGCAACAACATCAGTATCGTGTTCTTCCATGACCGCCTACTTAAACAGCTCGCCAGGGAATCAAAAGAATGAATGGGGAATGCCAGAAATCCGTGTTATATGTGTTAAAAACCATAACAGGAAAACATTTCGATTTCCTACCAAGTGTGATTTTGCTAGGACTGAAGCCAATAGACTCATAGTATTCTAGTGTTAGAATTTGAAGCCTTTATGGAGTATTTTGTTTAAAAGGCAACGATACCGTGCATGGTACTCATATTCGACTTTGTAAGACATACGAGAGGAAGTAATATTCCACAGCTTAGTCTTCTGTGGTAAGAGTGGTCATGTCTTCCATATTCACACTTTAAGGTAAATCTAGTAATAGAGGGCTATTAACTTTTTCAAATAATCCCATAATGAAGGAAAAAAAACTAACAAGAAAATAAAGGAAACAACTCAACGATTTGAAAATTAAAAAAAAAATTAAAAAATTAGAACCCTTCAATCGTTACTAATTCATTTAAAAGTTTAGGTGGAGTAACACCTTCCTGGTGAGGTAATACAAGTCCTCTCGTCTCGATTATTTTTATTGCTAAAAGAAATTGCTTCTGAGTGAGAGAGAAATACTCATCTTATTAAGAGGGAGACATAATTACCTGTACGTTTCTGTGCTACTTTCTTCGAGGAAAAATAGACCAAAGTTAGTAATTGTTTTCTGAGTGTTTATTACAAGGCTGTCATGGTTACATTGCATTTCCAGAATATATTGTGACAATACATTTGATATTGAGAGATATAGGAAGATTGATTTCAAACATCGCTTCAACCACACAGACAAAGATGAAAAGTTTAAAGTTGTTTTTCCATCAGACTCCAGAATTCTCCGTAGATTACAAGTAAAGCATGGTCTTTGCAGAGCCTTCTCTCTAATACAGAGAGTCTTCTTTCAGGATACTCTGCATAAGGACTGCTGCAATTTCTTCACTGCCACCATTCTTGACCTTTCTTGATCATGTGCCTTAGGTAAACCATTAATGACTATGCTCGTCAATATGGCAGCGCTTGCTATTCAATAACCACACCCTCCATCATGTTCTCGTCTTCGGCGAACGAATTTTGAAACACCCCAAATCAAATTTGAGCACCTTTATTAAGGGCAACTTTGACGTTATGCGAGAGCATCCAGACAAGCCATCTTTTCCCACAGCATTTTGATACAGCTGTACACAAAGTTTGCGCCAGTTTTCCCAGTAGTGGAACTTTCAAACAACAGGTGGTGATTTTCAACTACAACGCCAAAATAGAAATAACATTGAAGTTTTAAAGTTTACTACATTTAAAACTTTAGCATAAATGTAGAAGATAAACACCATTTATCGATCTTATACATCTTGTAAAGAGTGTAAAACTGTGAAAAGGACAATCACGGACCCTGGCACAACAGCGGTGAGATCCGATGCCTAGAGAAGCATCCCCTAATGACCGGTCACACCTGCCTGATCTTCATATCATTGATTAGGTAAAGGTGTAATAGACAAAGTCAGTATGTTAAATAACTGACAAACAATTGCTAGGAAACGCTTAAGACAGCAGTCAACCTAATGACATGTTGCAAATAAGATCATAGCGAAATATTGACTTTAAAACTGGTCTTTTGAAACTCAGTAACATCAACTTCTTTGCCAGTTAGCTGCCTCGTTTAGAAAAGCATACGCAAAACATGACCTTACGTATCATAGTAACACTATATATTAGGGATTTAATGAAATATTGTTACAGACTATGGGAATTGACGACGGAGTAACCAAATTTATTGCATTTGTCAGTTGAATTATTAGTTTTACTGTTAATGTCTTATTCAGTGATCAAGCAAGACAAGGAAGTATCTTCAAATCTTTTATTTCGGAGTTTACTATGATCGATCATCAAAAATATTTAAATTTTATCTACGAGGAAAATGTTTTATTGGACTAAACCATCTTAGAATAATGTGCTGACAAGATGTAGTCTATAACGTATATTGTATATGATATGTACACACAGAATTTCTTATGCGTGTCAAAGCGAAATAATGACAGCATTCGACACACTTTCTTGTGGTGAATGATGCGCCGTATATATTGGCTCGTATAATGACCTGACAATAATTGCTATTGATCCGGGTTAATTCGGAACACCGTTTTTATTCCCCGTTTAGTCACGCCAGGCGAGAATGTCCTACAGCAGGTAACTTCCGGTTTTTCTGTTACCATCGAAACGACATCGCTGACAGCTGATTTATTACGTTTACTAATAATATACTGTGATATATTGGCCATCAGAAATGACGAAGACATTAATTTCTTTGGCTGGCAAGTTCCAGATTTGAGAAATATCTCCAGGAAGAGGCATTCAATGCAGAACACCGTACATGAACAATTTGCGACATGAAAACATCGAGCTGTTCGACTTTTGTGAATTTAGCAAACGAACTTCATTTAGGTTAGGTAATGTTAATGAAACCAAATAAATATCTTCAAAAGATAATGAATAAATAATCCGGTTATTTAACTGTTTTAAAATAAATATAAGTAATTTTTTCTGGTATTTACTTCAGATTTCTAACGACAAACGTTGAAAACGAGTAGTAGATTTTGACAGAAAACGTAGATCAGTCACCTTTGGATCACAGAATCTTAGTGTTGGAGCCAATAAACAAAGTTCAAGACTGGTAATATTTCTTAATTGCTCATTGTATTTGAGAAGTTTTATTATTATACATTACATCAATATGCCCAAATAAAATGGAAAATTTGTGCAATAATTAATATTATCTGAAAAATTATATGTCTGCAACTTTACACACGTATGTGTGTGTAATTCAGATAATGGCCAAAACTAGCATTGGTGTATGAAGTTATACATACATATAGCAACTATTGGGTTATATTATATTAATTACTTAGTCCGGGTATGCAGACTTAATTTTGATTTGTTTTCCTTGCTAGGAACAGAGATTTATCAAAAATTCCAGATGTGGAATCCGTTGATGTTTGGTATATCTTCTCAATAAATGTGGCGCTGGTGGAACTTCTGATCGCCTTACAACTCACAAGACGACTTCCATGGACAAACGGCGTACCGACTTCCACATGCGCAAAACCATATTGAATAATGTGCTAGGCATCCTATGGATTTACACCCAGAATTTATGTATTTGAAATGCACATACCGTAGCCAGAAACCAGGCAATCTGCTTGAAATATTAACTCCAATAGCTCCACCCAGACAATCTCCTATGACAAGAGACTCCACCCTCTCTCCACTTTGGACGTCCAAATTGGAGGCTCCAGAGTCAGCATTTTACACCAAGCCATTAAAATAAAGGGTGATCAAGCATTTATGCAAAAATAAACAGTGCTTCTACCTTTAATGCGATAAACATAGCAACAGTACATTTTTGTCACCAGTTGGATCTCTAATTACGTTTCAAAAATGAATGTCTAGGTTGTTTGTATAATGGGGTATGTAATTAAAATAAAGGGTGATCAAGCATTTATGCAAAAATAATCAGTGCTTCTACCTTTAATGCGATAAACTTTTTGTCACCAGTTGGATCATCTAATTAACGTTTTCAGTTTTTAAAGCTCTTATTTACACGAATATGGGTTTTTTTTTTTCAGATGTGACTATCACAATCTGACTTCGTAGTTCCATTTACATGGTCTAATTTAGTAAAACCATCTGACTTGCAGACGGAATCAGCATGTCTCTATTCGATCTTTTTGACTCATCTGACTTCATTACGGTAATGATTGTCAGATTGTGACAAAACCCCCCCCCCCCAGCCCCCACCCCTCATATGCGTGTAAATAGGGCCTTACTGAAGAAGGGCAAGTCTTCCCGTCTGCTGATTAGTCTATCCTGATATCTACAGGGTGACCAGTCTAGTCTTCTTCATGTGCACGTGCAAGACTCCCAGGGGAGTGTAAATAAGCACTGACGCATAATAAGTACGGCTAAATTAACAGTTAAAATATTCATGGATAAAACACTTCGTCTGGTGTCTCACTGACTGGAGCATGCTGTCTGGGTGGAAGTCAGCAGCATGCGGAAGGCCTCGATGGAACTAGCCATCCTCACTGAAGATGGTAGGTCTGATACAGTACTGTATCTACAAGGTGCTGACCAGTCTAACCAGAGAGAATCAATCTTTTAAAGTGAACATTTTACAGTTCTCATCTAAATTGGTAAACATGGTAATGATTTCCATGACCATAGCCTCTCCTTGGATCTTTAATTTTGATGTACAAAATGAACATCTTTATCTCCAGAAGACCTTTCCCATAAAAAACCAACATTTTACATTTTACCAAGTGCATCTGGAGATTGCCCCTAAATATGGAAAATCAGGTCTATAAATAATCCACATAAAAATGATATCAGCTTTGCTTGTGAATTGGCTTATACTCTTGAAATATGCTGGTGTCTGGCGATAGGTTCATTTAAAGGTGCCAAATGACATAGGACGGAGTGGTTATGCGATTGATTTTCCCATGATTTGTTTTGAAATATAAGTTTTCCTTGAGAGTCAGGTAAGCATCTAAAATGTTTTAGCAGAAGAAAAAACTGAAGCTCACTCTTCACTTTCTACCCCTTTCTATGGAAGAAACATGCTGGAATTTAACACTTTGACTCTAGTATCCTCCTCAAATGCTGATTTATCTGTTCTGAATTGAAAATTTCCTTTAACTTGTTCATATCATACAATGCATATCACCTGCTACTCCCTTTGTCTTAAAAGTGCATCTTCCATTGTTTACAGTGTCTTCACTATCCACTAACCCTCAACTCTCCAATTCATCACAATATAATGTTTGCAAAAGCAATGAATCAATGTACCTTTACAAAAGGCTTGGTAAATCTTTCTGGAGAGTTAACTTTTGTCTCTGAGATGGAACACGAGGATCATAGTTGTCAGGTGTGGGAGAATGGGAGGCCGGATTTGCCTGATCTATCCTCTGTGTCAATATTAACTGATTTCAACTCGCATTGTAATGCCTTTCTGGTTTGTCCACGTTCACTGGTAACATCTGTACAGACTTCTGCAACTCCGGTCTTGAGATGTCGGCCACAGAAAAACTGGATAAGCAGTGGCAAAATAATAAGCACACAGTGGCTTACAACGATCCATTATCCCTGTAATAAAAAAACATGGATTATTATAAAACAAATGATTATTTTTGTTGATTATTTGGTATGGATTTTATAATTTTTTTTTTATCTAGATCGCTTGATATGAGGAGGTCAAAGTCAATAATCATTGGGTATTTTGCTAATATGTTGTTCAGTAATAAATTTTGTCCCAGCTAGTGTACTGTACTCTACATTGTGTACGGTGGTGCTTCATTCCTTAAGAGCTCAGATAATCAATGATGTTCAATACCAAGCTCAATACATATTGTTTATACAAAGTGGATACTTAAATTGATACATTCTGGAAATTGCTAAGTAACATTATTTTCATTTCATATCCATACATTATTCATATTGAAGAAACATTTATATGCACTTACGCAACAAAAGTACAGCCACAGAATATTATTTCTCCAGATGAAGATTGTAGTAAGAATCCATGGTTTGTATATGGCTCTGCAGATTGCCTGGTTTCTGGCTACGGTATGTGCATTTCAAATACATAAATTCTGGGTGTAAATCCATAGGATGCCTAGCACATTATTCAATATGGTTTTGCGCATGTGGAAGTCGGTACGCCGTTTGTCCATGCTTGTAGTTGTAAGGCGATCAAAGTTCCACCACGCCACATTTATTGAGGAAGATATACTCAAAAAACATCTAAGGATTCCACATCTGGAATTTTTGAATAAATCGTCTGGTTCCTAGCAAGGAAAACAAATCAAAATTAAGTCTGCATACCCGGATAAGGTAATTAATATAATAATAACCCAATAGTTGCTATATGTAATGTATAACTTCATACACCAATGCTAGTATTTGGCCATTAATCTGAATTACACACCACATACGTGTGTAAAGTTGCAGTACGATAAATTTATTCAGATAATATTAATTATTGCACAAAATTTTCCATTTTATTTGAGGCATATTGTATGTAAGATGTATAGATAAGTAAAACTTCTCAAATACATATGAGCAATTAAGAAATATTACCATCTTGAACTTTGTTTAATTGCTCGCAACACTTAAGATTCTGTGATCCAAAAGGTGACGTGATCTACGTTTTCTGTCAAAAATCTACGTACTCGTTTTCACGTTTGTCGTTAAGAAATCCTGAAGTAAATACCAGAAAAAATTACTTATAATTTTATTTTAAAACAAGTTAAATAACCGGATTATTTATTCATTATCTTTTGCAAGATATTTATTTGGTTTCATTAAGCCAGTGTACCGCTATGACCTAAATGGAAAGTTCGTGTTGCTATGAATGTTCTCACACAACAAGTCGAACAGTCTCGAATGTTTTCATGTGCGCAAATTGTGTGTGGCGAGTGTATCTGTGTGTTCTGCACTTTGAATGCCTCGTTTCCTGGAGTATATTTTCTTCAAAATTCTGGAACTTGCCAAGCCAAAGAAATTATGTCTTCGTGGCATTTACTGATGGCGCAATAATATCACAAGTTATATTTATTAGTAAACGTAAATAAATCAGCTGTCAGCGATGTCCGGTTTGCGATGGGTAACATGAAAAACACGGAAGTTACCTGCTGTAGGACATTCTCGCCCTGGCGTGACGTAAACGGGGAATAATAGAAACGGTGGTTCTCGAATTAACCGGATCAATAGCAATTATTTGTCAGGTCATTATACGAAGCCAATATATACGGCGCATCCATTGTCACCACAAGAAATGTGTCGAATAGGCTTGATCATTATTGTTCGCTTTGACACGCATGAAGAAATTCTGTGTGTCATATCATATACAAATATACGTTACCTAGACCTACATCTTGGGTCAGCACATTATTCTAAGATGGTTTAGTTCCAATAAAACATTTTCCTCGTTAGGGATGAAAATTTAAATAATTTTTTGATGAATCGATCATAGTAAACTCCGGAAAATAAAAGACTTTGAAGATACTATCCTTGTCTGCTTTGATCACTGAATAAGACATTAACAGGTAAAACTAATAATTCAACTGACAAATGCAATAAGATTTGGTTACTCCGTCGTCAAGTTCCCCATAGTCTGTACAATATTTCATTAAATCCCTAATATATAGTGTTACTATGATAGCGTAAGGTCATGTTTGCGTATGCTTTTCTTGAAACGAGGCAGCTCAACTGGCAAAGAAGTTGATGTTACTGGAGTTTCAAAAGAACCAGTTTTAAAGTCAATATTTCGCTAATGATCTCTATTTGCAAACATGTTCCCATTAGGTTGACTGCTGTCTTTAAGCGTTTTCCTAGCAATTGGTTTGTCAGTTATTTAACATACTGACTTTGTCTATTACTAACTTTACCGCTAATCAATGATATGAAGATGGCACGGCAGGTGTGACCTGGTCATTAGGGGATGCTTCTCCTAGGCATCGGATCTCACCGCTGTTGTGCACAGGGTCCGTGATTGTCCGTTTTCACAGTTTTACACTCTTTACAAGATGTATAAGATCGATAAATGGTGTTTATCTTCTAACAATTTATGCTAAAGTTTTAAATGTAGTAAAACTTTAAAACTTCAAATTGTTATTTTTCTATTTTGGCGTTGTAGTTGAAAATCACCGACCTGTTTGTCTTGAAAGTTTCCACTACTGGGAAAACTGGGCGCAAACTTTGTGTACAGCTGTATGCAAAATGCATGTGGGAAAAGATTTGGCTTGTCTGGATGCTCTCGCATAACCGTCAAAGTTGCCCTTAAGATAAAGGTGTCAAAATTTGATTTGGGGTGTTTCCAAAATTCGTTCGCCGAAACGAGAACATGATGGAGGGTGGGTTATTGAATAGCAAGCGCTGGCCATATTGACGAGCCATAGTCATTAATGGTATTAACCTAAGGCACATGATCAACGAAAGGTCAAGAATGGCTGGCAGTTGAAGAAATTGCAGCAGTCCTTAATGCAGAGTATCTGAAAGAAGACTCTCTGTATTAGAGAGAAGGCTCTGGCCAAAGAGCCATGCTTTAGGCTTGTAATCTACGGAGAATTCTGGAGTCGTGATGGAAAAACAAACTTTAAAGCTTTTCATCTTTGTCTGTGTGTTTGAAGCGATGTTTGAAATCAATCTTCCTATAGTCTCTCAATATGCAAAATGTATTGGTCACAAAATATATTCTGGGAAATGCATGTAACGCATGACAGCCTTGGTTAATACAACACTCAGAAAACAATTACTAACGTTTGGTCTATTTTTTCCTCGAAGAAAGTAGCACAGAAACGTACAGGTAATTATGTTCCCTCTTAATAAGAATGAGTAGTATTCTCTCTCAGCTGCAGAGCAATTTTCTTTTAGCAATAAAATTAGTAATCCGAGACGAGAGGAGGACTTGTATTACCTCACCAGGAAGGTGTTACTCCACCTAAGACTTTTAAAGTGAATAGGTGAACGATTGAAGGGTTTAATATTTTTGTTTAATTTTTTTTTTAATTTTCACAAATCTTGAGTTGTTGTCCTATTATTTTCTTGTTAAGTTTTTGTTTCCGTTCATTATGGGATTATTTGAAATAAGTTAATAGCCCTCTATTACCTAGGATGTTTAACCCTTAAAGCTGTGAATATGGAAGACATGACCACTCTTACCACAGAAGACTAAGCTGTGGAATATTACTTCCTCTCGTATGTCTGTACAAAGTCAATATGAGTACATGCACGGTATCGTTGCCTTTTAAACAAAATACTTCCAGTACAAGGCTTCAAATTCTAACACTAAGAATACCCTATGAGTCTTTGGTTCAGTCCTAGCAAAAATCACACTCTGGGTAGGAAATCGACAATGTTTTCCTGTTATGGTTTTTAACACAGTATAACACGGATTTCTGGCATTCCCCAAATTTTCACCCCATTCTTATTGATTCCCGTGGCGCAGCTGTTTAAGTAGGGGTCAATGGACAGAACACGATACTGGATGTTTGTTGCTTGTGTTTGTATGTCAAAAGTTTTTGCTGGACAAGGCAGAAGGCACAAGGTTAAGTTTTCAAAAGTTTTACTGCTATTTTAATTAAAAAAAATCTAATGCATAAATGGCAATTGACATAAAATCAGGCATAGCTCTGATCGCGCTTCGAGTTTTGCACTACAACTGATCACTTTTATAAAGTTTTACTTTCATGTTTGCGGAATTTCCAATATTTCGTTTGAGCATCACTGAAGAACAATAATTTGTCGAAATGCGCATCCTGGTGCATAAAAATTGGTAACCGGTATATTATTTATATAAGAACAAGTTGTTAAAGAAATTGTACTTCAATTAGCGTAAATCTACGTTAATGCACTTTGATGAAGACATGTATGATTAAAACTTAGTATGAAAAAGGTGTTGAGAGGAAGTATAACTAAAAGCAGACAGGTCGCATTCTAATAAGTTCCAAAACTAAATGACATTATTGTTTTAAAAATGAATGTTCTAGGTTGTTTGTATAATGGAGTAGTGTAAATTAAAATAGGCCTTGGTGTAAAATGGCCTGACTTTCTGGAGCCTCCAATTTGGACCTCCAAAGTGGAGAGAGGGTGGAGCCTCTATGTCACAAAGATATTGTCATGGTGGAGCTTCAAGAAATGAATTTCAACACTTAACTATCAGTTATATCTGTCATTTCAATTTCCAGTACCTAGGTAGACTGGTTCTATGCTGTCCAAAAATTTTATAGCAGTCACAGTCAGTCCAAATGTGGGAATGAAAGAGATCAAAATTGTACAAAATTGACACCATTGGCTCAGTACAGCATCTGTCAGGAGTGTTATTTACTGAGGCTGATGTTGAAGATTTCCCCCCATTTCATCATGCACACTATGCCTTTACATAAAACACAAGGGATGACAACAAATAAACTCAATGAAATGTGTATGAAATAAATGAACAATTAATGAATAAGAAAGAAATCCAATCCACAAGTTCTCCATGTACCAGGTATATAATGTAAAAACTGAAAAAAGAAAACAAAATAATAAAATGTCGCTGTAAGCTGAGTGGAGTGAATTTCAACGCTATTAAGTTCTGTGGATGTTTTTTGGATTTGTAAGGCTTATCACTTGTTTGAGCATAAATTCATTCTCCCTCCTCAATTTTATAATCAAAATTTACCTTTGACTGTATAGGACTTTCGACGACATGATATAGTACAGTATTAAATAATCAACACACGTCTTCCTTGCAAAACTGCGATCAGCAGAATATTTTTGCAAAGTGAAAATTGTTTAATGGTAATAAAAGCTTTATCTTTCTTTTCAAATCATTGATTATTGTGAAATGGTGATTAATTTTAGGTGTGGTTTTGTTTTTGATTTTGAAAGTTAACAGGTTTATGGTGCTGGCCTTTGCCCTTTTCAGATTATGGCATGGGGTTGGGGAATTAGTTTATTATAGGAGCTTCAAATGACTTGTTTTGTTTTGATAACTGTATGTGTTAGCCTCGAAAAAACTGGAGGACAGAGTAAATTATGTTTTGAAATATTAACTCCAATAAGGCTCCACCCAGACAATCTTCCCTAATGACAAGAGGACTCTCACCCTCTCCTCCACTTTGGACGTCCAAAATTGGAGGCTCCAGAGTCGCATTTTACACAAGCCCATTAAAAAATAAAGGGTGGATCAAGATTTATGCAAAAATAAACAGTGCTTCTACCTTTGAAGGCGATACGATAGCAACAGTACATTTTTTTGTCAACCAGTTGGGATGCTCTAATTTACGTTTCAAAAAAATGAATGTCTAGGTTGTTTGTAATAATGGGGTATGTATTAAAATAAAGGGTGATCAAGTCATTTAATGCAAAAATAATCAGTGCTTCTACCTAAATGGCGATAAACTTTTTGTCACCAGTTGGATCATCTAATTAACGTTTTCAGTTTTTAAAGCTCTTATTTACACGAATATGGGTTTTTTTTTTTCAGATGTGACTATCACAATCTGACTTCGTAGTTCCATTTACATGGTCTAATTTAGTAAAACCATCTGACTTGCAGACGGAATCAGCATGTCTCTATTCGATCTTTTTGACTCATCTGACTTCATTACGGTAATGATTGTCAGATTGTGACAAAACCCCCCCCCCCCAGCCCCCACCCCTCATATGCGTGTAAATAGGGCCTTACTGAAGAAGGGCAAGTCTTTCCGTCTGCTGATTAGTCTAGTCCTGATATCCTTACAGGGTGACCAGTCTAGTCTTCTTCATGTGCACGTGCAAGACTCCAGGGGACGTGTAAATTAAAGCACTGACGCATAATAAGAAGGCTAAATTAACAGTTAAATATTCATATGGATAAAACACTTCGTTTCTGTGTCCTCACTGACTTGGAGGCATGCTGTCTGGTGGAAGTCAGCAGCATGCGGAAGGCTCGATGGAAACTAGCCATCCTCACTGAAGGATGGTAAAGGTCTGATACAGTACTGTATCTACAGGGTGCTGACCAAGTCTAACCAGATATCTACAGGTTGGTGACCAGTCTAACCAGATATCTACAGGCTTTGGTGACCAGTCTAGCAGATATATAGCAGGGTTGGTGACGAGTCTAACCCAGAATAAAAAATTATCTACAGGGTGGTGACCAGTCTAACCAGATATATACAGGGTAGTGACCAGTCTAAACCAGATAATGCTACAGGGTGGTGA
>CAJDSM010001000.1:5345-21629 GCA_903981925.1 Ostrea lurida | reverse complement strand
CAAGTTTGTGAGATTGAAATGATAATCTTGTGTATTTGAATAGGAATCATATGCATATTTTGAAAGATGATAACATATGAACACAACCCTATTGATAATTAAAAATGCAAATATGAGACTCCATGTATGGGCTATGATACTCAGGTGACCGTTAAGGCCTGTGGGCCTCTTGTTTCATGATATTTGGCACAGAGCATCAGTATGGAAAACTCTATCGTGTAACAGTTTCCAATTTGCCGCATGTCAACTTCCTGTTTGACACAACTTTGCTAGGAATAGGGGTTTTGGTATTAGGGTGGGGCCAATATGCTGAAAATGGTCCCTACTTTATATAAAATTTGATTAAACACCAACCCTTAAAGACATTTCTACTCTCCAATAAAATATTTGGATCCCAATTCTTTCAATTATGAGAATTATGACAAGATGCATGCTATATGAGAGACATCAACAGGCACTCAAACCACAACCATTGGATAATATTACAAGACTACATTAACCCCAACTGAAAGCTAGAGGCCACCAACACCCTGAAGACCAATTCAAAAATCTTCTTCTTTTACAACTGCACATGCCCTGAAGAGAAACTAAATAGCTATAAGGTGTATAGACGTACACGGAAGCCTTTACCAAATATCCTGTAAATGGATCCCGTAGGGGTTTAGCCCCAATTAGGGCCAAACTTGGACATATAGTGTATATTCTCCGCATAAAACATTTAAAGACATCTTCATTAATCATATGCTCATTATACGTAACCATGTAACAAACATAAAATGGATAAATAGGTGATCAGCACGGAGTTCCTATCATAATTGTAAATTTTGTGATCCTAGGGATAGGGGTTTTGCTATTAGGTGGGGCCAAAATGCCAAAAATTGTCCTAGATGAAATGTGTTAGCAATTGAACATTTTTAGCTTCTTCTTAATAACTACCAGTCCAATTCTTTTCAAATTTGGTATGAAGGATCTTTGGGACAAGGGGCACATAAATTGTAAATTTCAGGTCTCTTGCACCCCTAGGGTCTGAGGGGTGGGGCAAAAACTGCCCAAAAGTGACCAATTTTCGAAAATCTATTTTACAACCGCACATGCCTGAGAGTAACTTAATGCATGGTGATGTAAAGCAGGAAGGCCTTTTACCAAAAGTGTAAATTTGGTGATCCCCGGGGTAGGGGTTCTGACCCCAGGGCGGGGCCAAACTTGGTACATAGTGTTTATATGTAAACATTTGAAAAACATGTTATGCTATTCTTATTTATTTGAAACTAAATGAAATTTGGAATGGACATGAAGCCTTTTATCTTAATTATAACCCAATCAGCCATCCCCTGCAATAAGTTTAGGAAAGGGGGGGGGGGGTACTGGTTGTCTGTCGGTCCGTCTGTAAACAGAATGTTTTCCAGGCGTAAAAGTGTTAGCCTTTCCTCCTAGAGTTACCATATCAGGCATATGATCTACCCATGGGATGAAGATGTTCCTTATGACAACTGTATCTTGTAACACAGTTTCCAATCTGCTACATGTCAACTTCCTGTTAGACGTAACTTAGAATATTTTCACATGGTTAAATTTCTGTCACTTTTTCTCAGGAACACACAGGCCAGCTTCCTGATATTTGGCAGAGAGCATCACTAGCCATCAGTATGGAGAACTGTATCGTGTAACACAGTTTCCAATCTGCCACATGTCCATTCCTGTCTTGTGTCGCTACGTTAATTTTTTTGACACGAACAAAAGGGATCAGGGCATATAGTTTTACCCTTGTCCGTCCTTTCAAACTTCCATCCCTCCGAAAATGAAGATTTATGAAAATCAACGGCAAGGTCACCCAGGTGAACGATGTGTCTTGTTAGTAGTATTATTTATGTGTAGGTGGTAAATTTCTTTGTGTTTTATAGATGGCTAAGAGAAAGACAACTAATAGTAGACAAAAACGACTGAAAGACAAAGAGCGAAAGAGACAGATGAGACTAAAGCACTTGCTGTCCTCCCAGCCACCAGATGATGTGTTGGCAGAGTCTGCTGTTCCTCGCGGAACAGGAGACAGAGCTGTGTCGGCTCCACCTGGTAATTTTCCAGGGCAAGGTTCTATGGGGTTGCCGCCTTTTGAGGAAAAACCCCTGGCCAGGGTGCAGGCCTCACCTCGAGTGAAAATGCATTCAAATGCCCCGAGGTTGCCATCTCCTCGGGGAAGTCGTCTGTTTGCCCGAAGCGAGGGTAAGGCACCGTCCCCTGACTCCCCAGCGTGGGTTTGTGCTCCACCGAGGGCACCTGGACCGGACACCGTGAACGTGTCTTGTCCAGCAGGTCAGGCGCAGCTGTATACCTCTGTTGAAGGAGGTATCAGCAGTAATGTAAAAGATGAGGAATTGTACGTGAAAAATGATCATGAAAAGACGTTAAAAATATATGAAATGATGAATGAAAACAGTAATTGTGAGGAGGAAACGAGTAGACTATCAAAAAATGAGGAAACTGAACAAATATTTAATGAAAATTTGAAAGAAGACAATGAGACAATTGAGAATGAAAAACTAAAAAACATATATGAGAGACAAAATATTGAGCACGGGAATTTCAGTGCTGTTTCTCGTCGAGAGAAAGAAAAAGGCTTGTCAAGAACATTGAATGAAGGTGATTTGTACATCTCGTGTGTTCAGGGTTCATTTCATCAAGGAGACATCATGTTTGGAGATAATGCAGGTACTCAGTGTGTTGCAAACTGTTTAGCGGGATTGTCCTATCATAAAGTTAAGAACTCCTCACTCTGGAGTACAATGGATATGAACAAAATTTTAGTGACAGGTGATGAGTTGTATACTTATCTTCAGAGAAGCTCAACAATAAGTAATAGGTATTTGCTTGTTGAGGAATTGCCTCAGTTCTTTGAATGTTTTAACCAATCGTATGAATTCAAAGTGAGCGAGTCATTGTCTAGTGTCATTTTCCCAGATGTTGGATTCAGTTTTGCAGACTTCGATGCATATCCACTAGATGAAGCATTACACATTTCTCTCACTGGAACTGATGGATGTTTTGTGTGCTTTGGTGGAAATACATTACTTATTGGGAAAACAGAAACTGGTTTTTTTGCTTTTGATTCCCATTCCAGATCTTTTGAAGGCCTGTTGAGTATCAGTGGCAAGAGCAGTAGAGTTCTTTTTCACAACATAAAGCATGTATTCTTTCATCTCCAGAGTTTAGCTCAATCAATGGGACATTTAAAGCATGTTGAGTGCAACTTGACTGGGGTACATTGTAAAATGACAAAAAATATCTGCTACCGGTAATGAACATTCATCAGATTTTGGTCGTATTTTGACCAATGAAACAGATGAGAATGCAAACCTTTCACAACAGTCTAATGTTGAAATGGAGTGTGATTATCCTGAATTGATTGAGGTTTCTGTTGAATACGAGCCCTCTTACCACTGAAAAGAAAAAAGAATTGTGTGAGAATTTGAATCTTCCTTTCATGCATTCTGAACATGTGCTTGAATATCAATCGTATGGAGTTGAACTTGGATTACCCACCTCTCAGCATGAAATACTTGGAGATGGAAATTGCTTCTTCCGAGCTATATCCATTAGCTTGACAAATTCAGAGGAATATCATGCTGTAATACGTAGTGCAGTTTGCCAGCATTTGATTCAGAATGAACACATTTTTAGAAATTATTTAAGAAATGGTGTATATTCTGTTGAAGATCATCTCTCATTGTCATCGATGTTTGAAGATGGACATTGGGCAACAGAAATGGAAATTCTGGTTGTCTCTCACCTACTTGATATTGAAGTTTATACTTATTCCAGAAATCGTTGGTTGAGATTTTCATTGAGAAATGAGAGCCCATCTATTGTAAGAAGAATTGGTGCAGTGTACTTGTATCATCACCATCAGAATCATTACAATGTAGTTCTTGCTGTAAGTGAAAGGGAATCTGGGGAAACAAATGGGAAGACCTTTGATTTGATGTATACAAAAAGACAACAGAATCGCAAGCGAATGCAAGAAAAGAGAAACATTCATTATGAATCATTAAGAAATAAACAAACTACTGCAGAAAGACGAAAACAGTCACTTAGGAAGAAGTATCAAGAGGATCCAAACTACAGAAAACAAAAACTGAAAGAGGCATTCATTAAGTATACAGAAGATGAGGTATTTCGATCCAATGCTAAACTTAGAGACAGAAAGAAATATGAAAAGGGTATTTTGTATCAGAACGAAAAAAGAGATAAATGCAAACAATTAAATGCAGACAGTGAAGAAAACAAGCAAAAAACACAAATGGAAAAGTTTGTAGCTCATGTAGAAAATGTGAAAATGAAAAGCATACTCAAATACAAAACTGACCTTAATCATAAAGGAAATGTGAAGAACAGAAGTGTAACAAAATACAGGACGGACAAAGATCATAGAGAAGATGTGAAATTGAGAAGTATTAAGAAATACAGAACTGATGAATCGCATAAAGAAAATGTCAAAAGGAAAAGTTCAGAGAAGTACAATAATGATGAAGTGCATAAAGAAAATCTGAAAAGAAAAATCATGCAAAAATACAATACGGATGAAGTGTACAAAAAACAAGTGAATGAGGCTAGTGTAAATAGATATAAGACCAATGAAGCCTTTCGGGGAAAAATTCTAGCCTCAAAAATGAAAAAGTATGAAACAGATGAGACATTCAGGGCTAAAACCAGATCCTTTAGTAGAAGGAAGTACAATACAGATAATGAAGCCAAAGAAGTGAAGAAAGAGACAGTCAAACAGCAGAGGCTAAGAAAACGAGCGAAATTGGAGGATGAAGATTTGTAGAAATTATTTAAAGAGAATGCCATGAAGGGCATTGATTATACATGTTGCTGCTGTCATCGTTTATTATTTGAAAATCAAGTACAGAGATGTAATCGTCAAGTGTATGAGAAAAGCAATAAAGCAAGCAGCGTGGCAGACTTGTGTATAATGGAAAATTATCTGCACACTTGCAAAGAAAACTGCCCAAAGGAATGTACTAAAGGAACTCTGTGGATTTGTTATACTTGCCATAGGAAGATCCTGAGTGGGAACATTCCAGCAGAAGCAGCTGCTAACAAAATGATTCTTGAAGAAATTCCAAAGGAATTGAAAAAATTGAATAGTTTAGAGCAGCATTTGGTAGCATTACATGTACCTTTTATGAAGGTAATGCATCTCCCGCATGGTGGTCAGCGAAATGTTCATGGACCTGTTGTTTGTGTACCCTCTGATATGAAAAAGACGACAAGTCTACCATTAAAGCAAGACGAGGACTTGCTTTTGCGTGTGAAATTGAAACGAAAGTTATGTTATAAAGGTCATTTTGAATACCAGTTTGTCAATACAAGTCATATATTTGAGGCTTTGAAGTATTTAAAGGCAAAGAATTATTGGTACAACAATGTGGAAATAAACACTGACTTAGTTGAGAACCCTGATACTAATGAGGATGTGACAGAGAATCATGATCCAACAGAAAATGAAAGCAATTATGAACATCCACAATCTGTTATTGACACCTGCCTACAACCAGTGGATATTGCTCAGGAAGTATTGGATCATTATTTTGATGACATTTACAATATTGCTCCTTGTGAAGGAAAAAATCCAGTGCGTATGTTGCAGGAACCAGGAAATGAAGCAAAAGCATTTCCATATTATTTTCCTAGTGGAAACTTTTCCTGGAATGATGATGACAGAGCAACAAGAATATCTCTATGTAGATACTTCAACAACAGACTTATGAATGCAGATGACAGATTTGCGAAGGATAGCAATTACATCTTTTTTAGTCAGTATATGTCTGAACTGAACCAAGTTATTGAAAAAACACAGATTTCAGTTCGCAAGAGTGTCACTAAAATTGGGAGTGAGAGGAAGTTGGTAACTTCTGACATGATAAAAGACCCAGAAGTTCTTTCAAAGCTATTGAGAAACGATGAAGCATTAAGGTTTATGCAACCGATACGTGGAACACCAGCATATTGGTCAGCAGCTCAGAAGGATTTGTTTGCTATCCTTCGTCAGTTGGGTATACCAACCTGGTTCTGTTCCTTTTCTGCCGCTGAACATAGATGGAGTGATGCAGTTAAAACAATTTTACATCAACAGAATGATGATAGAGACCCAGAACGGTTGGACTGGACTGAAAAGAATGAAGTTCTGAGAAGTAATCCTGTTACAGTTGCTAGAATGTTTGAGCACAGATTTCATGTGTTTCAGAGGGATGTTATAATGTCGCCATCAGCCCCTATCGGAAAAGTTGTAGATTTTTTCCAAAGAGTTGAATTCCAACAGAGAGGCTCTCCACACATGCATTGTTTGTATTGGGTTGAGAATGCACCCAAATTGAACAAGGATGGAGAAGAAAGTGTTTGCAGTTTCATTGATAGATATGTGTCTTGTGCTGTGCCTTCTGAAGATGAGGATCCTGAAGCACTGTTTTATCAGTACAGCAACACAGCAAACAACATTCAAAATCATGTAAAAAGAAAGGGACAGAGTGCAGGTTTAATTTTCCTAGACCACCTTCTTTGCGCACATTTATCAGTGCACCAGACGAAGATGAGAACATAAATGATGATGAAGTAACACATTCCAGTTGCAAAAAAGCTGTTGCAAAAGAAATTTTGTTGCGTGTTTGGGACGAAGTGCAAATGGAGTCAAGCGAATTGAGAACAGCAGATGAAATATTTCAAGATCTGTCATTGTCTCAGGAAAGTTATGAAGAAGCTCATAACATCTTAACAAAAAGGAGAACAATCATTCTCAAACGAAACCCATGTGAACTATGGATTAATCAGTACAATCCATGTCTTCTAAAATGTTGGGATGCGAACATGGACATACAATATGTTTTGGACCCATTCAGTTGCATTGTGTATATAATTTCATACATCTCTAAGTCAGAGAGAGAAATGGGCATGCTATTGAAGCAAACAAAAGTAGAAGCGGAGGAAGGGAATCTAAGTGCACGCCAAACCTTAAAGAGAATTGGTTCTGCCTATTTGAACCACAGAGAAGTAAGTGCTCAGGAAGCAGTGTACAGAGTTTGTAATTTGAAAATGAAAGAGAGTTCAAGAAAAGTTGTTTTTATACCTGTTGGTGAAAATCCTACACGGTTAAGTAAACCTCTTTCTCTGCTTAAAGGAAAATGTAAAAATGAACATTATTCTGAGAATGGAGATGATGATGAAAATGAAGTTTGGATGACAAACATTGTGGAAAGGTATGAAAATCGTCCAAACAATACCATGTTTCATAACATGTGCTTAGCGGAATTTTGTTCCGAGTTCAGGGTGTTATCAAAGTCTCAGGTTCCCAAAAACAAAAATGAGAATGTATTTGAATTGCAAAATTCCAAGGGATTTATACAGAAGAGAACACGAACAATGGAGGCTGTTATACGGTATCCACGGTTTAGTGCTGAAAAAGCTCCAGAAAAATACTACCAGTCTCTCCTGCAGCTTTTTCTGCCACATTGGAATGAAAAACAGTTGAGGCCTCCGGGATTTGATTTGTTTGAGACATTTTACGAAAGTGGTCACATAAGAATTAAAGGGAAAGCATCAGTTCAGTCTGTTAAAACGATAGTAGACACAAACCATGCAAGATATGCTGAAAACGAAGATGTCATCGCAGAGGCTGAGGAGAAATTTGAAAGCATTGGTGAACCTGAGGATGCATGGGCAAGTCTCTGTCCAGAAACTGAACTGATGCGGCAGAAGTGCTCGGCAGAGAAAAGTAAACTGCACAACTCGGATGAACAGGTTGTAGAAATAGTTCCTGATATGGAAAATGAGGCAAATCTATCTGATGTTCTGTATACCATTCAGGAGAGCAGACATATAAGGGATGATATATTGCCCATATTGCAAAATTTAAATGAGACTCAAAAAGATATATTTTATTATGTGCGTGACTGGTGTTTGAAAAAAATTGCTACAGAAAAGCCTGATCCACTACACATCTTTATAACTGGAGGAGCAGGCACTGGGAAAAGTCATGTCATTAAGGCTTTACATTATGAGGCGTCACGATTATTTTCTCCAACTATGTCCTCACCAGAGAGTGTAGCAGTACTTCTCACAGCGTTCACTGGTACAGCAGCCTTCAACATTGGTGGAAATACTATTCATCACTTGTTCTCTCTGACAAAGCACTTGCCCTTGCCATACTTGCCTCTGAAAGAGCAAACTCTTAGTGAGATTAGATTGAAGTTGAGAGAGTTAAAGATTTTGGTCATTGATGAAGTATCCATGGTCTACAAAAGACTTCTATATTACATTCATGAAAGACTTGTGCAAATAAAGAAATGCAAGGAACCATTTGGTGGTGTGAGTGTTATAGCTGTGGGTGATTTCTATCAACTCCCTCCTGTTAAACAACGCAAAGACGAAAGGCTATTTAAGGAAAACGCTTCATATCCTTTTGATTATTGGCACGAGCTCTTTAGAGTTGTGGAACTTGATGAAATAATGAGGCAGAAAGACGATGTACCATTTGCAAGAGCATTGAACACTTTGCGAATCAGGGAAGCTGATCAACCACTTGGAAATGAAACACAGTATATGTTACATGACTGTATCAGGGAAGGACCAGAGGATGTTCTTCACGTTTATTCAACAAATGATGAGGTAAACAACTATAACCTTACCATGTTAAAGAAAACTTGTGAAGATCTAGTGGAAATCGATGCGCAAGATTTTCAGAAAGACAAAACAACAGGAAAGCTAATAATGAGAGATAAACCGATTGTCCGGTCAAAAAGCTGTAGTCTTTTTAGTTCTCTACTCATGGCTGTAAATGCAAGAGTGATGCTAACCAGAAACTGCAATGTAGAAGATGGACTTGTCAATGGGGTTATGGGACATATATCACATTTTCAACACGGAGAAAATAATGCATCAACGAATATTTTGGCGATAGGAGTCATCTTTGATGATAGAAATATTGGGTCGAAATCTGGGAAAAGAACACGAAACGGGAATGTTGTTTTAATTGAGAGGGTTCAGGAAGAGCTTATTGAAAACAAATCAAAGACCACAGTAAGACATCAGTTCCCACTAAAGTTGTCCTGGGCTTGTACTGCTCACAAGGTACAGGGAATGACAGTTGAAAAAGTTGTTGTTAATTTAGATCGAATTTTCTCTCCAGGACAGGCATATGTTGCACTGACGAGGGTGACATCAAAGGAAGGATTATATATTGAAACAGAAGATGAGAAGAAAATGTATAAGAAAATGTATGCTGACTCCGAAGTGAAAACAGCTTTAAGTGGCAATGCCACGAGTATCGTTTCCAAACTCTTTCATCAACCAACTGTTAAGGAGTACTTCAACCATTGTATTTCATAATATCCAAAGTCTACACGGACATTTTTCAGATTTCCAACATGACAGTAGGTTTAGGAAAGCAGATATCATATGTCTGATGGAAACCTGGTTGAGATCAGGACAAGATACTGCCAGCTACGAAGTTGAGAACTTTCAATTTCATCACGTAGCTAGAGGAGATGCTTATGATGACAGCAATGCTCAAACACAGAGATTACGCATTTCAAAAGGTGGAGGTGTGGGAGTATATGTCAAACAAAGTGAAAATGAAAAGTCAGTTACTCATCTTCCTGAAAAAAATATTGAAGGGATTGCAGTACACTTAGTTCAGGATGATATAATCTTGATTGCCTTGTATCGTCCTGGCAGTCTGAGTGTGTGTACATTTCTTGAACATCTTGGCAAGATAATTAAGTACTACCGAAAATGTAACAAGCACATTATATGTCTTGGAGATTTCAATGAAGATGCTATTTCTGGTAGTCCAATTCAAACTCGTTTATGCGACCTTGGCTTCAGACAACTCGTAAGTTTTTTCACCACTGAAGGCAGAACAATACTGGATCATGTTTACATATCTGAATCCTTACAAGCAGAAGTTGAAAGACTGCAGACATATTACAGTTATCACGATGCTCTGATTGTGACCTTACGGCCTGATGTTTATACCATTATAGTTACATGTACAAGTAGCAAAGCTGTATTATTCTAAGAATGTTTTGCAACACAGCAACCTTTAGTTGGTGAGGGAAAAGGGGTGTTATATAAATGGAGTTGAAGGGTTTTTGTCCTATCAATTGCTATCAGGCATAAAATGTATTAAAGTAGAGATCTTGAGATTAACAATATCAAATTAAACGATTTGAGTGGAGACACCCTGTTTAACTTTAATGAACATTTGAAATACCCCCCCCCCCAAAAAAAAATTACCCAAAAACAAAAAGCTAATCATATTTTTATATTGCCTCTGGTGAACGACGGAAAAAATTAACATATGAAATATATTTCCTTAACATTTACATATTGTGTATATCTGTATACATACTTCATATTGCAAAATCTTTGATCTTGTATCATAGCTTTTGACTTTGTTACCTTGAACTCAAGGTTTGAACTACTTTAAAGACAACAGAATTTATTGACTATATAATAAACAATTTTTGATATAGATTCCTTATGGCAAGAGCTTGCCATTGCATACAGCTTGAACATGTGACCTTGATATTGGAGTTTAGATTTCTTATGGTAAGATCTTTTATGATGTATGACCTTGTAATCTTTTGCTTAACCAGAATAGCAGGTGGTCATAGTAATGTTGAGACGTACCTGTGTTATATGAATTCATTTTTACGAGGTGATACCTCGTTATGTCTGCGTCCAGAAAAAAATGGCGCACAGCCGAATTCCAACGATTTTCATTTTATCATTTTTAAAAAATGTTACAATTCTTACAACTCAACTTCCAGAGGAAAATAAAAAAATAGCAACTTATTACACTGATATAGAATTTGCCCTGTAAAATTTCAAAAAGAGGTAGAAAATATCCGATTTCTGATTTGTTTACTTTTATTCATGAGCTCTAAAAATATGGTTCATTGGGAAGTGCACTTGGTTTCTTCCGAAATCAGTTTTCTATCAAAGTGAAAACCCTCCGTTTAACAGGATTGTTTTATGTCCAAATTTATCCAAAAATGAAAACCAGTTACATTATCTATGTAATGTAGGTATTCATCCGATAGCGAGTTTTGTACTGAAAGAGAATGTGTGGAGACGCAGAGCATTATGGATAGTAAGGTTTTTGAATGTTGCGTAATGTCGACATATTGGAAAAGAGAGTACCAAACCGCCGTATGTGAGGTGTTACGTGATTGGCTAATATCAAGAATGAAATTATTTGGAAATGAAAGAATATTATCAAACGCTCATCAATTGTCGGAATGAAAATTTGTTGGACAAAATCGAGAAAGGAATGAGGATATCTCCATGGTAGCTAGGGTGTGTTTAAAATGAAGGGTGTAATTCACTACAGATCTGCATGTGTTATAGAATTGTAATTTCCACGATAAACAAACATTAATATTTATGTGATCAGATTGCCGTTACTTTTATACTTTGCTTTAAACTGAAACATAGAAACAAGTATGGTCACCAAAATTAAAACTAAGTATAAAAATGAGAGCTGATCATGTAATGTTTGTTTATCGTTGAGGATTAAAAAAGAATTAGACACTGATCCCTCTTCATACATGTATATCTTTTTCTTTCTTTTTTTTTGTCACCTCGTTTCAGAACTTTTTAAAAGTACTTTGATGAATTATGTTTTGGTCCATTTGGGCAAGGCTAAGGCCACAATATGGGATGAACAGGGATGAAGATGATCGGGCAGTTGGAGGTTTTTATGGAAAATGCTCAAAACAAATTTCCGGTGAATACAAATAGGCGAAGGTAACATCGTGTTAAACGTAATCATAATCCAAAAAACATATACAAAATCGAGTGTTGGGCAACACGGACCTCCGACAAAGCGAAGGTAGGATCAGGTGCAATGGAGGAGTAAGCATCCTCTGCTGAATATGATTGCACTTAAAACATTCACATTACACATATATAAGAGAATATTTTAATCAATTCTAAACAACTTCCATACCTTGTTATACACTTCCGGTATCACTGAAGTTCAAAAAACGACTGAATATTCAAAATCAAGCATGCTGGTATCTTTATTTAGAGTGTCGATGAAAAATGCCCAATGTTTGCACTACTTCCAGTTTAAAAGTGACAACTTCTGGTGGACCTATTCTGACTTAAAAACAGTCTATTACTGAACAGAGAATTGAATATCTTTAGATTACTTTCGGTGGACAGCGGTCGTGACGGCAATAAATTTGAAACCCGTATTTCATATCTTGTCATTTATCATCCCTGAAATGTTAACTTAGACTCCATCTTTAGCCATTATTGAGAAAACGTCCGACTTCCGGTTCTTTTTATGCACTTCCTATATCTTCAAAATTCACAATATGATGGAAATTTCCACACTCGGCGTGCAGCAGTTAGGTTTTTTTTAAACTTTCAATGAAAAAACCGCTGCATTTTGGTACGGCTTCCGGTTTCGAAGATCCAACTTCTGGTGAACATATCTGATTTATAACAGTCTATTACACTATTTGTAAACACTAAAAATGAAAAGTGAAAACGTGCAAATATTTATAATACTGTACTTTCGGTAAACAACGGTAGTGACGGTAGTAAATTGGAAATGCGTATTTCATATCTACATTGTAATTGTTTTCATCTGTCATTCCTGCAAGCTTGAAGACTGTACTCTGAACAATTAATGGGAAAACGCCAGACTTCCGGTTCTTTTTATGCACTTCCAGTATCTTCAAAATTCACAATATGATTGAAATCTCCATACTAAGCGTGCGGGAGTCCATTTTTGAAAGTTTGCAATAAAAAAAAAATCGCAGAATTTTGGTACAACTTCCGGTTTGGAAGATCCAACTTCCGGTGAACATATTTGACTTTAAAAGTCAATTGCCCTATTTGTAAACACTGAAAGTAGATTTGACAGATTGGGTGATTATATGTTGTTTGACGTCCCTCTTGGGAATATTGAATATTTCACTCATTCCGGTTGGAAGATCCAACTTCCGGTGAACATATATTTGACTTTAAAAAGTCAATTGCCCTATTTGTAAACACTGAAAGTAGATTTGACAGATTGGTGATTATATGTTGTTTGACGTCCCTCTTGGAATATTGAATATTTCACTTCATATAGAGATGTCACCATTGCCGGTGAAGGGCTGCAAATTTAGGTCTATGCTCGGCGCTCTTGGCCTTGAGCAGGGAGGGATCTTTATTGTGCCCATCTGCTGTGACACGGGACCTCGCTTTTTTTGATGCCCAAAGGACCATTCCATTCCTTCGCCTCTTACTACAACAAGCAAGGGGTGCTGAAGACCTATTCTAACCCTGGTGCCCAAGGGGCCTGAAAATGGAAAAAGTGAACATTTGCAAATTTTATACTACTTCCGGTGGATGACGAAAGTGACGGCAATGAAGTTTCAAATGGGCATTTCATACTTCATTGTTGTCATTTATCATCCCTGAAATTTTGAAGACTGAATCCTCATTCATTTTGAGTGAAATCGGTGGAATAAAATCTAATTTTAAAAAAATCCCGGAAATCGGCTATATCTCACGACTGGAAGTGATTTTTGCAAACATATTTGATGTTACTATAGAGATGTTTAATGTGTGAAAATCTTTGCAAACACTCAATCTATAAGCGAGATATTTGAGATTAAAGATAAGCCACCAAGGTTTTACATGTAAAGGCAAATATAACGAACAGCGATCAATCTCGTAAGTTCCAAATGGAATACAAAAACAGGAGTTGGGCAAATACGGACCCCTGGACAAACCAGAGGTGGGGTCAGCTGTCTAGGAATAAGTATCCCCTGGTGACCGGTCACATCCGCCGATGAGACGAGATCTTTGATGGGATTATTCAATTGGTGAATGGTTTTTAATAAATGAATAGAATTAAGGAACTTTATTTTTTTTTGAAATTGAACAAAAACTCGCAAGAGAAGAAATAAATCAAATTATTGTTATACACTTCCTGTGTCTTAAAAGTTCATAAAACGGCTCAATATTCCATATTGAGCATGCAACAATCATTATTCAAAGTTTTAATGAAGAACACCCAATTTTAACACTACTATCAATTTCTGACTTAAAACAGTCTATTACTAATCCTATCAACATTTGAAATGAGAAAAACTTAAAAAAATTATATATGGTAATACTACTTTCAGTGGACGACGGTAGTGAAGGCAATAAATTAAATGTGTTTTTCATGTCAAATTGATGCAATCTACCATCCCTGAAGGTTTGAAGACTCTATCTTGAACCATAAATGAGAAAATTCTGGTGATTTTAAAGCACTTCCTGAATCTTCAAAGCTCACAATACGACTAAAATTTCCACAATGAGCATGCATGAATCATTTTTGCAAATTTCAATGAAAAATGCTGAATTTTGGTGCAACTTCCGGTTTGGAAAACCAACTTTCGGTGAACATATCCGGACTCAAAACCGACAAACTGGTACATGACACGCCTGCTTATATTATGTACAATGCGCAGAATTTCCCTTGTAATCTATACTCATCTCCGCATTGTAATCTTTGTTTGTACCAAGTTTCATCAAAATGCTTTGATTTAGTTTGCCAAACTTTCGGTTTGGCAGTGTTAGCTTCCGGTGGACATAATATTTCTTAAATTAGTCTATTATCCGTTTAATGAAAGTTTTAAATGAGGAAATTGAAATTTTGCAGATTTATAGACTACTTCTGGTGGACACTGGAAGTGATAGCATTAATTTTCGCAAAAAATATTTGACGTTACATACCCTGAAACATTCTACTTTACCACGTGAATGGTGAGCGCACGGTGAGTGAATGGTGAACGGAGCGAAGGAACGTGGAGCCGCATGCGAGGAACGGTGGCGCACGCTGAACGAAAATTTGGTAAGCGGTTGGAGAACGTGAACGAACGCTGAACACGAAGGAGCGCAATGTGACGGTGAGTGCACTATGAACGCCTGAACGCAACATGAACTATTCGTTCGATTGTTTCGGATTTTTTCCTTTTGGTTATTAATTATGTATTTGATTGTTAGGTAAGATAAAAAGATATGCACATTCAATGAATAAATAAAACTCAATTTATAATTGGGTAAGAAAAAAATCATTCACATTCAATCTATGGATGCTAAGTTGTGCAATTGCATTAATTGTGTGAAAATATTCAGTGTAAGCATATTGTATATGTACTTCTGTAAATAATGCTGAATGTATACAATTATTCACATGAAAATTATTGTTTCTAATTGCATGGTGTGCGGAAAAAAAAAAGCTTGGGTTTCTTTTATTAGCACTGCAACATCCAGAATTACGCGTGTACATAGGGATAAATGGAATTAACAACCACAAAAAAAAAATTCGAAGGATAAGATGCATCAAACAGACACGGACAATTAATGCACCCCGTGTCAACACCTTTACGCACCTAAACGGTATAAAGGCCCGATTACACAGCAAGTTTTGAACATGTGTGTAAAATATTTAAAAGGCATATACGGGAGGCATATAAATGTACAACAAACGTATTAAAAAAATAATTGCATTAGTCATGAGCGATAAACGCTTCAAATTTGGTAGTGTTCTCTAAACCCATTTAATTGCAAATTTCTCGTTCATAGATGTTGGAATAAATTCTTTGTTAAGGATTATTCATCCTCATGTGATGTCATATGTTTTCTCAAAAATCTGTATTTAATAAACTTTGCACATGATAGAAATGTATCTTCATTAGGAATTTTCATTCACTGGACATAATAAATAATTTGTGTAAACTTTTGATAGTGATAAATTACTATTTCCCATAGAAAATAATTATTTATAACGAAATAAATTATTGTCAACGGCAATAATCCTATGGTGACAATTCCTCTATCTTAGGAGTATTCTACATTGATTTTCCTAATATGCACATGAAATGTATGCACATTTACAAATAAGCAGTTTTTCTAAACCGTTAAAACATTTAAAAGTCATTTTTATTGATGTTATCAAATTCTGTTCTACGAAAATTTTCAAAATGTGCGATTTTCTTAGGTTAAACTATACTTTTGTTTTTGTATGTCTGGCAACATACACATTTTCTTTCATAATTAATTAGATTAAATTATAAATGAATAAAAAAAGGAAGAATTTTAATGTTTGAACACATAAATTCCTTACAATTTCTAAGTAGGGATAATCCTTAAATTAACTTGATTATGGTCTTATTTTCTTCTAACACAAAAACGGACGAGGGAGAAGTTAAAAGTCGTATAAAAGTAAGTCACATAATA
>CAJDSM010000998.1:27340-39357 GCA_903981925.1 Ostrea lurida | reverse complement strand
GGCATTACTTGAGAGAGAATCCTGTCTTCAAAGTAGGGACAAATTAACTACGTGGGGATTTTATACATAAAGCAATGTTTACAAATAACATTGAAAAAAACTTGACACGCTTTCACTCAGCGATTTTCTAAATATTTCGGCCATGTGAAATTCCGAGTATTTAAAACTATTTTTATACCCCATCCCTCCAGGTACTCTTCATATACATTACCGAATAGATATAATTTATCTAGGATATCTAATGTTTTGTTGTTGCTGAATTAGAGAATTTATAAGGGGCATGGACACGTTATTGAACTAAAAATGTTCCAAATTTTAGATTGCCAATTTTAATGTTTACACATGCTTTACTAAGTATTTCTATGCCGGAAATTTTTAACGTCATCTGTTGACTTTCAAGTGAGATACAAGCACTGTACGAATTTCTTTGTTATGTAAACAAGGCGCCGAGCATGAATTTGAAACATATAACTAAACAATTTCCATCTAAAGCAGATTTTTTTCAAATTAGAAGTTCAGTTCTAAACGCAATTAACAGTGTTTCTAGTGTTTCTCATATCTCATATTGTTTTAAACATGATATTTCTACCAAGCAAATCTCTTTTTGTTAAACATAAACAAGGCTCGAGCCTTGTTTACATTGCGAAGATTGTGACTTGCTGTATCTTACCAAAATTATAACTCCACAGAACTGACTTTCAAATTTTTTGCGACCCACTAGAAATAACTTTGATTAAGGCATTTCAAACATCAAAATTGGCAATCTAAAATTTAAATTGAATTATAGTGATCAATCACGTAAGTCCCAACTAAATACAAAAACAAGAGTTGGCAAACACGGACCCCTGGACACACCAGAGCAAGTTTTTGCATATCGAATACACACCATATGCAGGTGAGGATGGAATATTACTACATAAATCGAATGTTCAATGTGCAATGTTTTGTTGTTGGACAGAGATTTTATTTCACGAGTGAGACAGGATTTTTTTATATTTTCACGAGTGGTGAAGCACGATGTGAAAAGTAATGAAAAATTCGAAATGATTTTTTAAATCTAACACAGTTTTTTGTTTATATACATTTTCTTTGTTTTTCCACATTGCACTTTTAACTGTCCAGCCCAGTATTAAAACTCTAATAATTTATAGAAAATTCGCTACGCAAGGATTAGTTTGCTTCAGAATCTGTATGAAAATATCAAGTTTTTCATGAAGATTGTAAAATGCCATTAAATATAAACTATTAACAAAATGTATTTGTAAAACGCTGAATGCCGGGGATTCCACTAGCCAGTAGTGGGAAGGAATTCCCCGGGAATCCACTTAGCCAGTGGAAGGGATTCCCCGGGAATTTCACAGCATGGGAAGGGAATTCCCCGGGATTCCATAAGCCAGTGGAAGGGCTTTCCCGGATTCCACTAGCCAGGGCAGGACACTAATGCCCCGGGATTCCACTAGCCAATGGAAAGGCATTGTATAAAGGATTATGCATTTGTGAAAGGTCTATCACCTTACCATTCAAAAGTTATGCCCAATGTTATTCTGCTTTTAAAATTAACTTCAGTCAGATCAACGGAATTTTTTGCACAGTGGAAAGGACTTTTCATAAGGAACTTAATACATGTGAATCTCTTAATATATGCATTACCATTCAAAAGTTACGGCCATTGTTAAAGTTTTAAAGTTTTTGGTACCAGTTTGAAGGGCTTTGTCAGAAGGAATACAATGTTAATTTTTTTTTTTAAAGTTTGGTTTAAAGTTTAGGTCAAGGTCAGGAGGTCAAAAATTTTCGGTACCAGTTGAAAAGACGTTTTGTTAGGAATACACGTGAAACAAAACAAAAAAGCCCTATCCTTGCCATTAAAAATTATGGGCCAATATTACGGGTATGTTTGAAAAACGCGTCGAAAGTTCAAGGTCCAAAAGTTTAGGTACCAGTCGAAAGGCTTATCTAAGGAACACCACTTGTGAAGTTATGAAGCAGTTACTTACCATCTTAACGTAAGGTTAATGTTACAAGTCTTTTGAAAAATACGGTTAAAGCTTCAAGTCAGGATCGAGGTCCGAAACGTTTTGGTACCAGTGGAAAGCGCTTGTCATTAAGGAATACAAGGTTAAAGTATGAAAGCCCTATTCACATACCATTCAAACGTTATGGCAGTGTTAAATGATTTTTCTTCGGGAACGGACAGGCATGCAAAAAGACAGCGCTAGGCCAAAAGCTATATGCCCTCGAATCGAAGATGGACATTGAGGTACACCCTTTAATACTGGTCCTGCATTTAATACACCTAATAAATCTGACATGCTTTTTCTATTGCTGATGGTAATTCTTTTCAGCTAACTGCATTTTCTGATAAATCATTGCTTGCAGCTTTCCATTAGGGTGGTGGTGGGTGTAATCTGTTTTTGAAGAAAAGGTGAAACGTGGACTTCCATTTCAGGGACGCGGTCAGAGAAAGAACCAGAAGACTAATACGTTTTATCAATTCCGAAATCTGATAACATTATTGTTGGTATCTGAACTTGTCTATTTCAGTAGCTTTTTACCAATTTCATTTTTGATTTTCAAGCTTCGGTAAAATCAAAAGGAAAATTCATGCTCTGATATGTATTCTAGATGAAAAACATCATTTTTATCATATTTTCATGAGCTACTTGTAATAACATAAGTTTTATTGAAAAAATGTTTGAAATTATCTTGAAGCTTGCTAAGGTTTATTCTCAATTCGTTTCTACGAAATATTTACATGATTCTTTACACTTGTGATAATGACCTGGTTTATGTACGTCCATTCAACACAGAATTGGTTTAACTAATTTTGACTAGATTTCTTTGGTTTGTATTTCTGTGGGTGAGATGGGACAACATTAATACCCACCTTCACACTCAACGATTTTTACGATCCTTACGATCTCCGACTGGTCGTCAATCGCAAGCATTCGTAAATCGCTCGTCCGGTTTTCGTTTGATAAATCGTACAACTAGCACAACACACTCCATAAATGCGATCGTGAAAGTTGGGGCCAAATTTTTTTGACATGTCCACGGACTTACCGGCCAAACAACTCTTGTAACAATCCGAAGTATTGCAAGTAACACGTTAAAGTCACACGTTAATAATCCGTAAAACACCCGTAAACGGCTGGTTTTTACGAATCTTTGCGGTTAGTTTACAAGTTGTTTACGGATTAAAACGGAATGCCTAAGTGATATTTCCGATTTCATTCACGTTCTTTGACAGGGAAGATTCTTATTTATCGATCAAAAACCCTTCCCTTTCAAACCGTCAAAAATATACTGTCTCCTCCCCACAAAATTGCGAAACTTAAATGCTCAGGATCGTTACGAACACAAGCCTAGGTACCATAGCATAAAATGTTGTGAACTTTGCACCTAACCCATTTCCGAGAATTGTTCCAGACAAAGCATACATGTTAAAATACGAGAATGAAAAGGGGGGAAAGAGAAGAAAAACTAGAGTTCTCTAAATATCAAGGGGACAGCATGGAGAGCCTTTTGTGTCCTGTACAGGTTGCAGCTACAATATTAAGGAAACCTTCACTTGCAAAACTAATTAACCGTTTGTCTCAGCATTTGCAAACGTTTGCCAGAAGGCAATTATGTAGCGGGAAAAAAAGCAACTGGTCAGCAGCCATGGACACCACATGGCTCTCTGTCGACACCATGAAAATTTGTCAGTAGCTACACATGCAATTGTCTGTTATCATGGAGGTAGGCATGACAACATCAACCCCAAATTGGTCAGACCCGAGAGATAAAGAAAAAAAATCTGAATGCACAGACTAAAAAACTCAAGGTATCAACGATCCCTCATACGATTTCCCGGATGAACTATGGGTAGACCTTCTACTAGATCCCAGAGATCCGTTTACTCATTTGATTTAATGTCCACAATGATTCAGTCTTTCGTAGCTCTGAATTATTTAGCTTTACATGCTAATTACTAGATTGTATTTAGCTAGTTTACAGGACGGCATACCAGTGAGTTAATCAAACATTTGAAGCACTTTTGAATTTTAATGTTTTATAAAGTGGAAAACAATAATAATTTCAGTAATATACCAACTGTGGTGACCTCAAACCATATAATATCGTTTTCGCAACTTATTCATATTAAAATGGCGAAGTAACAATGTATTAGACGTAATATAGTCCCCAAAACACATTTACAAAATCGAGTTGTAGGACAACACGGACCTATCGAACAAAAGCGAAGGCAGGATCAGGTGTCATGGAGGATGTAAGCATCCTTCTGCTGACCGGTCTATCAAAGTCGTCAGAATGATTTCAAATACTCAGTTAACGAGAATCAAATACATAACAAGAGAGTACCTCAAAAGGGGGGGAACGTAATACGCCCTTGAAAAGGCTTACTATAGGGTGTTTTCGTAAGCTAAGTTTTTGTAGAAGTTTGCTTCAAGTAATTTACCAACTATCAGCAGGCTGCTGACACCTTCTTTCTGTGAGTCATATGAGTTAAAAAGGTCCCAGAATTAATAAACTGTGGATCAGAGTAGGTAGGGACACACCAGGTGTGTGAATAAAATATTTCCCCAAATGACCAAGTTAAGAGGTTCTAGGTGAGGCTAAAGTGATGTTCAATTTTTTTGGGAAGGTATTTTTGATTCACAATTGAATTGATCTTCGGGAATTAAAAGAAAAATGAGGGTTTTCATGCTTGTTTTTTCGAGCTACAGTGTTTTTAAACAGGACCTTTTTGCACTTAATATACTCAAGATTGTCATTCATTTAAACTTTCCATCTTCTGGTTTGGTGTAAAAAACATAAGGATACAGATCAATATTACATGAAATAGATACATAAATAATGTCTTCTTACAATACAGCATATAAAAAAAAAGAATTTAATACTTGTAATGAAATAAATAATTGAACCTTTCTGCCACTTATATTACGGGAAAACTCATGATATTCGAATTTCAGAGTTTAAAAAATAATTTAGGAGTGATGTCAATTTCTTAAAATCCCACGTAATATCAGATCTGTCTCAAAATTTAAAAGAACCTCTAAAAAAGTAGAGGATTCTCGGATCAATTTTTTTAACAAAATATTGGCCAACTACTGATTTTTTGCTCACAGAATTTCGAGTAAATTTGAATTGGACTTTTTAAAGATCTGTATTCTGCTTTGGGGAAAATACCCAACAAAATCAATAAATAACAATATTTGAACTACTTCAAGTCTCATCTACTTGTAGCATTAATTTTTTAAAACTGTAATATACGAATAGGGGTATTAAAAAAGAAGGTATATTGGAATGAAATACAAACTGTAAAATCATGATTTTTTGATTAATCAGTCCTTCCGCCACCAAAATATAGTCCCTCACCAAACCCTTTTTTCAAATCTGAATTTGACAAACATTCTTTTCAAACTGAACAGGTCAGTTAAAATGTGTAATATGTTTTGCACCGAATGGAGTCAGTTTTGATCAGTAATACCTTAGTAATAGCTCCTGCGCAGTTTTCTCAGGACGCTCAGCACAACATCCTTTAAACAATCTGTAAATATTAAAGCATCAAAAGAAAATTAAAAATGTCTGAGAGTTATATTTCTTTAACACTATGCACATCTTCAACGTCAGCCTTCAAAACTGTGAGAGGAGTGCCGATGTACCAAAGTGTGCCCTTACGAAATCGGGCCAGTGTGACGGGGTCTTAATATATTTCCTCAGACCTGTCAGATTGACGTATCATGTACTCTCGTTGTAATATTCCTCAAATCCTTGGCCACATCTACATCTTCCACACCAATACAAATATCCGTAGAATAGTCCCCACTTGAACATTGGAAAAGAAAAAAAACCCAACAAATCCATGTACTCTCTATGTGATATTTTCTCAAAACAGGAATTATAAGTTCCACAGCCTGTAATTTTCTCAAGAACTTAAAGAAAAAATGGAGAAAATCTTTGCTGATATACCATATTCATACCCATACAAAATCTGTTAAAACAAGACCGTCCTCATTATTAAAAATTGTGGAAAGTTCGCCGGGACACTAGTATTGTACCCTCCAATAAACATGTAATTTTCAAAGAAGGGTAACTCCTGTCAGAGAGGTCGAAATGGGTCAAATTGCAACACAATTTCTAGAGTGACCAAACATGGAAGCAAGAGCAATTTTCAGCTTGAAAAGTAATAGAGAATAAACCCCGGCGGACGGACAGAGGGAAGGACGGACATGCCAAACATCGCTTCTACCATAGCACTTCCCGTCTAGAGACGGTCCTATAAAATGACTTTAATACTCTTTTGGATGAACAGGATATCATCTTCAATTTTATCACGTACCTGAACAACAAGTAAGTCTAATAAACATTATTTTGTTGGTATATTAAAAATTAAATGATTTAAGAAATAAATCTTATAATTTTTTCGGGATATGCAGGCTATCACCGAGATTTTAGACGGTAAACTTTTTCATCAATTGCGCTATATGAGTTTTTACCCGTCTAAAAATTCGGTGATACCTGCATCACCCGATTGCATTCTTATATCAATCGAAAAATGTATCATTCGTGATCCGATGTAATTTCCTGTCCCATTTTTTGGTTGAATATCCGAAAGGAAAAACCTATTATGTATCTACATTATCCGCATACCACAACGGTGACCATTGTTCGACTTATTTCTCAGACTGGGAGCCCAAGCCGATATAACACCATTCATCGCGGGACAGGACCCAACCTGTCAGCGAGATATTCAAACTTCAATTCCTCATGTAAGCGATCACATTTTAAGTGTTTTCGTGAAATCTACCAAACTTTGCAAAATATGAAGCATGAAACATGTAGTTATTAAAAGATATGAATTAATTAATACCTCTACTAGACCTTGTTAGAAAAACGCATGACAAAAACAGGAATCGGACTGGGCCAATATGACTGATCGGGATGGATTAGTATAATCATTCAAGATGCTGCAATCATGTATGACAGTCCACATACTCTGCAATTGTATTGAATCCTTAATCTGTCATAAATTTATACAGTTCTCGACTTGTAAACTATCGTTTATCATATTATTAGTTCAGAGATCTTGTACATAAGAAAAAGACAACCATAGCGGTGCCTCTAATTCGACATCGATATTGATGACGTTTTTATCAGTTTATGATGACTTCCATTATATGTTGATTCGATATATTCCAGCGAATTACCAAATTAAAAGACAACACGGAGTCTTTCCATACAGAATTTGCAAAAAGCTTGACTTTTGAACGTGACTGTTTAAAACCCTGTGCCATTCCAACTGGTTTGTCAGTAGCCGGTCTCGATTCAATAGCTGATCATACGCAGAACAAAATCCTTCGAGAGCCATAACCGCCAGACAGGTATTGTATGTTGCTAATAAATATGGGAAGTTGACGATGGAAGAATTGAACCATCCCGTTGTTCATATAAAAGTGGAGTTTTTCCGTGACTTCCATTTTTAGTCAGAAGCAACGTGAAAGGGACTGTGCGTTCTTTCATTTGAATTCACTGCAATATATCGAATCTCGACATATAGAATGACAATTATTATCATTCATAGATAAAGCGTCGTCGGTAATCTAACAGTCGAATCAAAGGCCACAGCCAGAGAATTTTTCTTCTCATCGTAGAGTTTTGAAATAAATTTTGCCTCGTAAGAATATAAAAACAGGCAAGCTACAAAGGTAATACAATTCGTGGCCCATTGGGAATTCCAACATATTGTTGGAAGAACATCTGATCACCCAAAAGACTACGAAGATATTTGTCAATGAGGGGGGACTCCAGCATCAGTTTAGACTAGTATAAAACTTAGAGTACTTCTGCGGCAGAATCAGAGTTGTGTACACAAATATTTTTTTTTAAAGGCTGATCTAGTATGGGATATTTCCTTCTCTATTTAGGTGAAAAAGCAATTTATATAATGTAGGATTGTCAACGAATTAATCGACTATTCGAATAGTCTTCGATAACAATCGACGTTCGACTAAAAAAATTTAGTCGAATATCAGTAAGATTTTAGATTCTGGCAATTTACCTTTTTGGTGTCCTTTCATATGTTCAGATATGCCAAAAAAAAATAGCACTTTCCGATAATTCAAAGTTTCATCCAAAATTTCGATGATCGCCCATTGAGGTTTTACTTATAGTATCAAACTGCATGTTAATCAATTCTACAGACACAGCCGGAAAATATTTTTTTATATCAAAACACTCCGCTATAAGAGGTTGAGGCGACAAGTTACTTTCTTGCCTAAATGTGTATGTTATATATACATGTACCTGTACGAGTGCAGTATGTTTTTTAATGCATTTGCGTTAGGGTAACTCAAAATGCCATTATTCTACATAATTTTGAATAGAGGGCCGCCGTATGTTTCTCTTTAATTAATTTATTTCATTGGGTTTTACCTAACAGGATTTTCCAGTTAACGACACTAATAGGCGGTAATTTACACCTAGATGCTGATCCCGTTCATTGTTATACACACTCAAGGTGTTTATCAATAAATTGGGCGAAGTAAACAATGTTGTTAACGTCCGAAAAACATATTACCAAAGTTCGAGTGTTAGGGCAAAACACGGACCTCCGACAAAAGCGATGCCTTTCACATGGGAAAATTTCATTGAAGTTTAAGTCAAATTTAATCTACTTTTTTGTACATTCAGCTGCATTTCATTGTTGGTAACATGTAAGCCTAAATAGTTGAGAAAATTGTATTTAATAATTACATTGTATTACATGTAATATATGTGTATGCAGTGTACAAAGCAACTATCTCCATAACAAGTTTGGAGTGTAAAAAAAAAAAACCACTTTCGAATAATCGAATAGTCTTCGACTAAAGCTAGGGCAGATAATCGACTAAGAAATTTACTCATTTGACATCCCTAATAGTGTTAAAAAGTTTAGTCTTTAATTCGATAGTGAGACATGGTCGTGTAAAGTGTTTAAATCGTATGTTTTTTAATGCTGATTTGAAAAAGATGTGTTTTAAATTTAATAGTAGTTCTTTAGAAGGTTTTTTAGCATCCACATTTGACTGACACCACATCTGGAAATGTTAATAATATCCAGAGAATGTATTGGCGAATACGAGTTACACAATACCTTATACTGGGTTCCAAGCTTCACAAACCTTTTTTTAAAAAAGATACATTTGCTGTATCCAGTTTAATATTCTACATGTATCTGTCTTACTTCTTTCACCCGAAATATTGACACTGTGATGGGAGAAATTTCTGACGTATGGGCAACAACATATTGCCAGGAAATAGTATTAACCTCATTTATTTTCCAAAGCATGAAATAAAATGAATATAATAATATATTTCGTTTTGATAACCATGGACCAGTATTGAGAATAAGAAGAGGTAGGCAACTCGACTTCATTCGGGTTGCAACTCCACTTGGACCACAAATGTATTACATGTAACGACCTTACCGTTATCAAAAATTTTTAAAATATTTTCGCTCAAGTCATGGATTGTTACTATAAAGCCTGACTAGCAGGTAATTCACAATTTAGTCTTTCTAAAGCTATCGGACATGTACAATATCGGTTTTTCTATATGGCATTCCGTTACTAGGATGCCATGCGGTTGTGTTTAGCCTCGAGTACCTTCTAGGTGAAAAAACGGAGTTGCTAAGTATCCTCCAGGTAATTGCATATAAATGAATCCGACAAAGTAAGCTGTCTGGAAAAGTATTGTGACTCTGACACGCTCAGTAGTGACTGAGAAGTCCCGAGATGTTCCGTTTACATTGCACTGAAATTTGAAAATTTCACATTTCTTGAATTTTAATTTTGCGTAAACGATTGCATAAAACACAACTTTACAGGAGACCATAATAAATCTGCACGAAGTAAAGCAATATGTTAACGTAATTGATAGTCCTAAACAAGGCATATATTCAAAGTCGAGTGTAGTGCAACACGGACCTCCGACAAAACGAAGGCAGGATCAGGTGCATGGCCGGATCCAGGAATTCGAGTATAGGGGGGGGGGGCGCCAAATCATATTGAGGCAGCGGTCTGGGGCCGCCTTGAGGCCCCCATGTCTAGGGCGAAGCCCTGATGGGGGTCCATGGGACGAAGCCCCTTGGAAGCCTTCCAGAGTTTAGAGATTTGTACGCGCTTGAAATTTGTCTCCGAAGTAGTCATTTTTCACTATATTTCTGTCATTCAATTTCAATAAAATGGACCGAAATCTTTGAAGGGCTTTTGAATGGAATATTATACTTTTTCTCAGCAAAAGCAACAATAAATTCAAAGGAATATTCAACTGGATATATAATCTTTACAAAAGTATTTATTAATTTTTTCCAGTTGAAAAATCAAATTATATATTACACTTGAGTAAATTTAGGTTTCTTCCATAACCCCGCCACTGAGTGCCTGTGAGGAGTAAACAATTCTCCTGCTTTGACCGGTCACAACCGCCGTAATTGCCGTAGTCGAAAACAACAGTAAACGGGGGTTACCTTCGTCAAAATCTAGTACTTAAAAAGACAGTTCTAACAAAAGTGATATGAAAAAATCAGTCAACATATGACTTAGTTATAATTATGTAATCGCAACAAGTCATTATAGCGGACCGTATTAATTTGTGAAATGATGGCTTTAAACGAGAATTGTTATAAACCCTGCAACTTTCACTTTTGTTATAGTTTGGCCTCGCTTTAAAAGTCCTCATACGCATGAACTGCTCTTGCTATATTATTCGAAATCAACTGGGGAGACAGAAGTTCTCTAGGCTTTGGAACATGACAGATTCAAGGCGTGTATACTTTAAAGTAGCATAAGCTGTATCTGTTTGAATTCTTATATACACTATGAACTTTCGTTAAGGAAATCAAAATATATAGACGGTAAAAATAGTGACGGACGAAAATCTGTTTTGGTCAAAATGTAAACAACCAGCGAGAAAGAAGCCTAAAAAGACGACGTGCTACAACTGCAGTCTATAAATGGAAAAAGGAAAATCGTCATAGGCTGACCGCGATCTCGTATATATGGAAGTAGAATTCCAAAATCACGCTTGAAATGTTTGTAGTAACTGTAAATGCAAAAATATATCATGATTAGATACTTATACATTGTTATTAAATACATTTATGCTTTGCCTCCTTCATTTACAATACAAACTACCGACTGAAATTGCAAAAATATATTACCTCATACTGAGATAAATTTTTTTTATAAAAAGGAAATCAAACATGTATAAAAATACATGTAAAATTACAATACAACATGTATAACAAAATACATGTAATACCATACAAACATGCTATAAAAAAACAGTAAAGTACAAAAATTAGAAAAGTATTTGACTAGAAAAATTTCAACTACAAACAAATACAAAGTAAAATACATGCTATTGTAACAAAGAGAAAAAGGTCATGTATATACATCGCAAAACAATAAACAGTACGGCGCATGCCTTACATCTCAGACGACCTTTGTTATTTTTATAGGTTAGGTAATATTATAAATTAATTAGAAAGAAGTGTTTTGTTCTTGTGATATCTTATTTAACTTTCATTTGTAATTACGTTATGAAGCATAACTTGTATTATAGCATAAATGTATTTAATAACATGTCATAAGTATCTAATCATATATATTTTTGCATTTACAGTTTACTACAAACATTTCAAGCGTGATTTTGAATTCTACTTCCATATAAGGAGATCGCGTCACTATGACGATTTTCCTTTTTCCATTTATAGAACTGCCACGTTGTAGACACGTCGTCTTTTTAGGCTTCTTTCTCGCTGGTTGTTTACATTTTGACCAAACAGATTTCGTCGTTCACATTTTTACCGTCTATATATTTGATTTCCTTAAAGAAATCATAGTGTAATAAAATTCAAAAGATACAGATTATGCTACTTTAAAGTATACACGCCTTGAATCTGTCAGTTCAAAGCCAGACTTCTGTCTCCCAGTTGATTCGATAATATAAGCAAGAGCATGTCATGCGTATGAGGA
>CAJDSM010000998.1:11081-27315 GCA_903981925.1 Ostrea lurida | reverse complement strand
GGCATTACTTGAGAGAGAATCCTGTCTTCAAAGTAGGGACAAATTAACTACGTGGGGATTTTATACATAAAGCAATGTTTACAAATAACATTGAAAAAAACTTGACACGCTTTCACTCAGCGATTTTCTAAATATTTCGGCCATGTGAAATTCCGAGTATTTAAAACTATTTTTATACCCCATCCCTCCAGGTACTCTTCATATACATTACCGAATAGATATAATTTATCTAGGATATCTAATGTTTTGTTGTTGCTGAATTAGAGAATTTATAAGGGGCATGGACACGTTATTGAACTAAAAATGTTCCAAATTTTAGATTGCCAATTTTAATGTTTACACATGCTTTACTAAGTATTTCTATGCCGGAAATTTTTAACGTCATCTGTTGACTTTCAAGTGAGATACAAGCACTGTACGAATTTCTTTGTTATGTAAACAAGGCGCCGAGCATGAATTTGAAACATATAACTAAACAATTTCCATCTAAAGCAGATTTTTTTCAAATTAGAAGTTCAGTTCTAAACGCAATTAACAGTGTTTCTAGTGTTTCTCATATCTCATATTGTTTTAAACATGATATTTCTACCAAGCAAATCTCTTTTTGTTAAACATAAACAAGGCTCGAGCCTTGTTTACATTGCGAAGATTGTGACTTGCTGTATCTTACCAAAATTATAACTCCACAGAACTGACTTTCAAATTTTTTGCGACCCACTAGAAATAACTTTGATTAAGGCATTTCAAACATCAAAATTGGCAATCTAAAATTTAAATTGAATTATAGTGATCAATCACGTAAGTCCCAACTAAATACAAAAACAAGAGTTGGCAAACACGGACCCCTGGACACACCAGAGCAAGTTTTTGCATATCGAATACACACCATATGCAGGTGAGGATGGAATATTACTACATAAATCGAATGTTCAATGTGCAATGTTTTGTTGTTGGACAGAGATTTTATTTCACGAGTGAGACAGGATTTTTTTATATTTTCACGAGTGGTGAAGCACGATGTGAAAAGTAATGAAAAATTCGAAATGATTTTTTAAATCTAACACAGTTTTTTGTTTATATACATTTTCTTTGTTTTTCCACATTGCACTTTTAACTGTCCAGCCCAGTATTAAAACTCTAATAATTTATAGAAAATTCGCTACGCAAGGATTAGTTTGCTTCAGAATCTGTATGAAAATATCAAGTTTTTCATGAAGATTGTAAAATGCCATTAAATATAAACTATTAACAAAATGTATTTGTAAAACGCTGAATGCCGGGGATTCCACTAGCCAGTAGTGGGAAGGAATTCCCCGGGAATCCACTTAGCCAGTGGAAGGGATTCCCCGGGAATTTCACAGCATGGGAAGGGAATTCCCCGGGATTCCATAAGCCAGTGGAAGGGCTTTCCCGGATTCCACTAGCCAGGGCAGGACACTAATGCCCCGGGATTCCACTAGCCAATGGAAAGGCATTGTATAAAGGATTATGCATTTGTGAAAGGTCTATCACCTTACCATTCAAAAGTTATGCCCAATGTTATTCTGCTTTTAAAATTAACTTCAGTCAGATCAACGGAATTTTTTGCACAGTGGAAAGGACTTTTCATAAGGAACTTAATACATGTGAATCTCTTAATATATGCATTACCATTCAAAAGTTACGGCCATTGTTAAAGTTTTAAAGTTTTTGGTACCAGTTTGAAGGGCTTTGTCAGAAGGAATACAATGTTAATTTTTTTTTTTAAAGTTTGGTTTAAAGTTTAGGTCAAGGTCAGGAGGTCAAAAATTTTCGGTACCAGTTGAAAAGACGTTTTGTTAGGAATACACGTGAAACAAAACAAAAAAGCCCTATCCTTGCCATTAAAAATTATGGGCCAATATTACGGGTATGTTTGAAAAACGCGTCGAAAGTTCAAGGTCCAAAAGTTTAGGTACCAGTCGAAAGGCTTATCTAAGGAACACCACTTGTGAAGTTATGAAGCAGTTACTTACCATCTTAACGTAAGGTTAATGTTACAAGTCTTTTGAAAAATACGGTTAAAGCTTCAAGTCAGGATCGAGGTCCGAAACGTTTTGGTACCAGTGGAAAGCGCTTGTCATTAAGGAATACAAGGTTAAAGTATGAAAGCCCTATTCACATACCATTCAAACGTTATGGCAGTGTTAAATGATTTTTCTTCGGGAACGGACAGGCATGCAAAAAGACAGCGCTAGGCCAAAAGCTATATGCCCTCGAATCGAAGATGGACATTGAGGTACACCCTTTAATACTGGTCCTGCATTTAATACACCTAATAAATCTGACATGCTTTTTCTATTGCTGATGGTAATTCTTTTCAGCTAACTGCATTTTCTGATAAATCATTGCTTGCAGCTTTCCATTAGGGTGGTGGTGGGTGTAATCTGTTTTTGAAGAAAAGGTGAAACGTGGACTTCCATTTCAGGGACGCGGTCAGAGAAAGAACCAGAAGACTAATACGTTTTATCAATTCCGAAATCTGATAACATTATTGTTGGTATCTGAACTTGTCTATTTCAGTAGCTTTTTACCAATTTCATTTTTGATTTTCAAGCTTCGGTAAAATCAAAAGGAAAATTCATGCTCTGATATGTATTCTAGATGAAAAACATCATTTTTATCATATTTTCATGAGCTACTTGTAATAACATAAGTTTTATTGAAAAAATGTTTGAAATTATCTTGAAGCTTGCTAAGGTTTATTCTCAATTCGTTTCTACGAAATATTTACATGATTCTTTACACTTGTGATAATGACCTGGTTTATGTACGTCCATTCAACACAGAATTGGTTTAACTAATTTTGACTAGATTTCTTTGGTTTGTATTTCTGTGGGTGAGATGGGACAACATTAATACCCACCTTCACACTCAACGATTTTTACGATCCTTACGATCTCCGACTGGTCGTCAATCGCAAGCATTCGTAAATCGCTCGTCCGGTTTTCGTTTGATAAATCGTACAACTAGCACAACACACTCCATAAATGCGATCGTGAAAGTTGGGGCCAAATTTTTTTGACATGTCCACGGACTTACCGGCCAAACAACTCTTGTAACAATCCGAAGTATTGCAAGTAACACGTTAAAGTCACACGTTAATAATCCGTAAAACACCCGTAAACGGCTGGTTTTTACGAATCTTTGCGGTTAGTTTACAAGTTGTTTACGGATTAAAACGGAATGCCTAAGTGATATTTCCGATTTCATTCACGTTCTTTGACAGGGAAGATTCTTATTTATCGATCAAAAACCCTTCCCTTTCAAACCGTCAAAAATATACTGTCTCCTCCCCACAAAATTGCGAAACTTAAATGCTCAGGATCGTTACGAACACAAGCCTAGGTACCATAGCATAAAATGTTGTGAACTTTGCACCTAACCCATTTCCGAGAATTGTTCCAGACAAAGCATACATGTTAAAATACGAGAATGAAAAGGGGGGAAAGAGAAGAAAAACTAGAGTTCTCTAAATATCAAGGGGACAGCATGGAGAGCCTTTTGTGTCCTGTACAGGTTGCAGCTACAATATTAAGGAAACCTTCACTTGCAAAACTAATTAACCGTTTGTCTCAGCATTTGCAAACGTTTGCCAGAAGGCAATTATGTAGCGGGAAAAAAAGCAACTGGTCAGCAGCCATGGACACCACATGGCTCTCTGTCGACACCATGAAAATTTGTCAGTAGCTACACATGCAATTGTCTGTTATCATGGAGGTAGGCATGACAACATCAACCCCAAATTGGTCAGACCCGAGAGATAAAGAAAAAAAATCTGAATGCACAGACTAAAAAACTCAAGGTATCAACGATCCCTCATACGATTTCCCGGATGAACTATGGGTAGACCTTCTACTAGATCCCAGAGATCCGTTTACTCATTTGATTTAATGTCCACAATGATTCAGTCTTTCGTAGCTCTGAATTATTTAGCTTTACATGCTAATTACTAGATTGTATTTAGCTAGTTTACAGGACGGCATACCAGTGAGTTAATCAAACATTTGAAGCACTTTTGAATTTTAATGTTTTATAAAGTGGAAAACAATAATAATTTCAGTAATATACCAACTGTGGTGACCTCAAACCATATAATATCGTTTTCGCAACTTATTCATATTAAAATGGCGAAGTAACAATGTATTAGACGTAATATAGTCCCCAAAACACATTTACAAAATCGAGTTGTAGGACAACACGGACCTATCGAACAAAAGCGAAGGCAGGATCAGGTGTCATGGAGGATGTAAGCATCCTTCTGCTGACCGGTCTATCAAAGTCGTCAGAATGATTTCAAATACTCAGTTAACGAGAATCAAATACATAACAAGAGAGTACCTCAAAAGGGGGGGAACGTAATACGCCCTTGAAAAGGCTTACTATAGGGTGTTTTCGTAAGCTAAGTTTTTGTAGAAGTTTGCTTCAAGTAATTTACCAACTATCAGCAGGCTGCTGACACCTTCTTTCTGTGAGTCATATGAGTTAAAAAGGTCCCAGAATTAATAAACTGTGGATCAGAGTAGGTAGGGACACACCAGGTGTGTGAATAAAATATTTCCCCAAATGACCAAGTTAAGAGGTTCTAGGTGAGGCTAAAGTGATGTTCAATTTTTTTGGGAAGGTATTTTTGATTCACAATTGAATTGATCTTCGGGAATTAAAAGAAAAATGAGGGTTTTCATGCTTGTTTTTTCGAGCTACAGTGTTTTTAAACAGGACCTTTTTGCACTTAATATACTCAAGATTGTCATTCATTTAAACTTTCCATCTTCTGGTTTGGTGTAAAAAACATAAGGATACAGATCAATATTACATGAAATAGATACATAAATAATGTCTTCTTACAATACAGCATATAAAAAAAAAGAATTTAATACTTGTAATGAAATAAATAATTGAACCTTTCTGCCACTTATATTACGGGAAAACTCATGATATTCGAATTTCAGAGTTTAAAAAATAATTTAGGAGTGATGTCAATTTCTTAAAATCCCACGTAATATCAGATCTGTCTCAAAATTTAAAAGAACCTCTAAAAAAGTAGAGGATTCTCGGATCAATTTTTTTAACAAAATATTGGCCAACTACTGATTTTTTGCTCACAGAATTTCGAGTAAATTTGAATTGGACTTTTTAAAGATCTGTATTCTGCTTTGGGGAAAATACCCAACAAAATCAATAAATAACAATATTTGAACTACTTCAAGTCTCATCTACTTGTAGCATTAATTTTTTAAAACTGTAATATACGAATAGGGGTATTAAAAAAGAAGGTATATTGGAATGAAATACAAACTGTAAAATCATGATTTTTTGATTAATCAGTCCTTCCGCCACCAAAATATAGTCCCTCACCAAACCCTTTTTTCAAATCTGAATTTGACAAACATTCTTTTCAAACTGAACAGGTCAGTTAAAATGTGTAATATGTTTTGCACCGAATGGAGTCAGTTTTGATCAGTAATACCTTAGTAATAGCTCCTGCGCAGTTTTCTCAGGACGCTCAGCACAACATCCTTTAAACAATCTGTAAATATTAAAGCATCAAAAGAAAATTAAAAATGTCTGAGAGTTATATTTCTTTAACACTATGCACATCTTCAACGTCAGCCTTCAAAACTGTGAGAGGAGTGCCGATGTACCAAAGTGTGCCCTTACGAAATCGGGCCAGTGTGACGGGGTCTTAATATATTTCCTCAGACCTGTCAGATTGACGTATCATGTACTCTCGTTGTAATATTCCTCAAATCCTTGGCCACATCTACATCTTCCACACCAATACAAATATCCGTAGAATAGTCCCCACTTGAACATTGGAAAAGAAAAAAAACCCAACAAATCCATGTACTCTCTATGTGATATTTTCTCAAAACAGGAATTATAAGTTCCACAGCCTGTAATTTTCTCAAGAACTTAAAGAAAAAATGGAGAAAATCTTTGCTGATATACCATATTCATACCCATACAAAATCTGTTAAAACAAGACCGTCCTCATTATTAAAAATTGTGGAAAGTTCGCCGGGACACTAGTATTGTACCCTCCAATAAACATGTAATTTTCAAAGAAGGGTAACTCCTGTCAGAGAGGTCGAAATGGGTCAAATTGCAACACAATTTCTAGAGTGACCAAACATGGAAGCAAGAGCAATTTTCAGCTTGAAAAGTAATAGAGAATAAACCCCGGCGGACGGACAGAGGGAAGGACGGACATGCCAAACATCGCTTCTACCATAGCACTTCCCGTCTAGAGACGGTCCTATAAAATGACTTTAATACTCTTTTGGATGAACAGGATATCATCTTCAATTTTATCACGTACCTGAACAACAAGTAAGTCTAATAAACATTATTTTGTTGGTATATTAAAAATTAAATGATTTAAGAAATAAATCTTATAATTTTTTCGGGATATGCAGGCTATCACCGAGATTTTAGACGGTAAACTTTTTCATCAATTGCGCTATATGAGTTTTTACCCGTCTAAAAATTCGGTGATACCTGCATCACCCGATTGCATTCTTATATCAATCGAAAAATGTATCATTCGTGATCCGATGTAATTTCCTGTCCCATTTTTTGGTTGAATATCCGAAAGGAAAAACCTATTATGTATCTACATTATCCGCATACCACAACGGTGACCATTGTTCGACTTATTTCTCAGACTGGGAGCCCAAGCCGATATAACACCATTCATCGCGGGACAGGACCCAACCTGTCAGCGAGATATTCAAACTTCAATTCCTCATGTAAGCGATCACATTTTAAGTGTTTTCGTGAAATCTACCAAACTTTGCAAAATATGAAGCATGAAACATGTAGTTATTAAAAGATATGAATTAATTAATACCTCTACTAGACCTTGTTAGAAAAACGCATGACAAAAACAGGAATCGGACTGGGCCAATATGACTGATCGGGATGGATTAGTATAATCATTCAAGATGCTGCAATCATGTATGACAGTCCACATACTCTGCAATTGTATTGAATCCTTAATCTGTCATAAATTTATACAGTTCTCGACTTGTAAACTATCGTTTATCATATTATTAGTTCAGAGATCTTGTACATAAGAAAAAGACAACCATAGCGGTGCCTCTAATTCGACATCGATATTGATGACGTTTTTATCAGTTTATGATGACTTCCATTATATGTTGATTCGATATATTCCAGCGAATTACCAAATTAAAAGACAACACGGAGTCTTTCCATACAGAATTTGCAAAAAGCTTGACTTTTGAACGTGACTGTTTAAAACCCTGTGCCATTCCAACTGGTTTGTCAGTAGCCGGTCTCGATTCAATAGCTGATCATACGCAGAACAAAATCCTTCGAGAGCCATAACCGCCAGACAGGTATTGTATGTTGCTAATAAATATGGGAAGTTGACGATGGAAGAATTGAACCATCCCGTTGTTCATATAAAAGTGGAGTTTTTCCGTGACTTCCATTTTTAGTCAGAAGCAACGTGAAAGGGACTGTGCGTTCTTTCATTTGAATTCACTGCAATATATCGAATCTCGACATATAGAATGACAATTATTATCATTCATAGATAAAGCGTCGTCGGTAATCTAACAGTCGAATCAAAGGCCACAGCCAGAGAATTTTTCTTCTCATCGTAGAGTTTTGAAATAAATTTTGCCTCGTAAGAATATAAAAACAGGCAAGCTACAAAGGTAATACAATTCGTGGCCCATTGGGAATTCCAACATATTGTTGGAAGAACATCTGATCACCCAAAAGACTACGAAGATATTTGTCAATGAGGGGGGACTCCAGCATCAGTTTAGACTAGTATAAAACTTAGAGTACTTCTGCGGCAGAATCAGAGTTGTGTACACAAATATTTTTTTTTAAAGGCTGATCTAGTATGGGATATTTCCTTCTCTATTTAGGTGAAAAAGCAATTTATATAATGTAGGATTGTCAACGAATTAATCGACTATTCGAATAGTCTTCGATAACAATCGACGTTCGACTAAAAAAATTTAGTCGAATATCAGTAAGATTTTAGATTCTGGCAATTTACCTTTTTGGTGTCCTTTCATATGTTCAGATATGCCAAAAAAAAATAGCACTTTCCGATAATTCAAAGTTTCATCCAAAATTTCGATGATCGCCCATTGAGGTTTTACTTATAGTATCAAACTGCATGTTAATCAATTCTACAGACACAGCCGGAAAATATTTTTTTATATCAAAACACTCCGCTATAAGAGGTTGAGGCGACAAGTTACTTTCTTGCCTAAATGTGTATGTTATATATACATGTACCTGTACGAGTGCAGTATGTTTTTTAATGCATTTGCGTTAGGGTAACTCAAAATGCCATTATTCTACATAATTTTGAATAGAGGGCCGCCGTATGTTTCTCTTTAATTAATTTATTTCATTGGGTTTTACCTAACAGGATTTTCCAGTTAACGACACTAATAGGCGGTAATTTACACCTAGATGCTGATCCCGTTCATTGTTATACACACTCAAGGTGTTTATCAATAAATTGGGCGAAGTAAACAATGTTGTTAACGTCCGAAAAACATATTACCAAAGTTCGAGTGTTAGGGCAAAACACGGACCTCCGACAAAAGCGATGCCTTTCACATGGGAAAATTTCATTGAAGTTTAAGTCAAATTTAATCTACTTTTTTGTACATTCAGCTGCATTTCATTGTTGGTAACATGTAAGCCTAAATAGTTGAGAAAATTGTATTTAATAATTACATTGTATTACATGTAATATATGTGTATGCAGTGTACAAAGCAACTATCTCCATAACAAGTTTGGAGTGTAAAAAAAAAAAACCACTTTCGAATAATCGAATAGTCTTCGACTAAAGCTAGGGCAGATAATCGACTAAGAAATTTACTCATTTGACATCCCTAATAGTGTTAAAAAGTTTAGTCTTTAATTCGATAGTGAGAATGGTCGTGTAAGTGTTTAAAATCGTATGTTTTTAATGCTGATTTGAAAAAGTAATGTGATTTTAAATTTAATAGTATTCTTTAGAAGTTTTTTAGCACCACATTTGACTGACCCACATCTGGAATATGTTAATAATATCCAGAGAATGTATGGGGGAATACGAGTTACACATACCTTATACTGGGTCTCCAAAGTTCACAAAACCTTTTTTAAAAGATACATTTGCTGTATCAGTTAAATTCTTACATGTATCTGTCTTACTTCTTCACCGAAATATTGACAGCTGTGATGGGAGAAATCTTCTGACGTATGGGCAACAACATATGCCAGAATAGTATTAACCTCATTTATTTTCCAAAGGCTGAAAATAAATGATATAAAATATATTTCGTTTTGATAACAGGACCGTATTGAGAATAGAAGAGGTAGGCAACTCGAGCTTCAGTTTTCGGGTTGCAACTCCACTTAGACACAATGTATTACATGTAATCGACGCTTACCGTTATCAAAAATTTTAAAATATTTTCAAGCTCAAGTCATGGATTGTTACTTAAAGCCTGACTAGCAGGTAATTCACAATTAGCTTTCTAAAGCTTCGGACATGTACAATATCGGTTTTTCTATATGGCATTCCGTTACTAGGATGCATGCGGTTGTGTTTAGCCTCGAGTACCTTCTAGGTGAAAACGAGTTGCTAAGTATCCTCCAGGTAATTGCTATAAATGATCCGACAAAGTAAGCTGTCTGGAAAAGTATTGTGACGTCTGACACGCTCAGCTAGTGATGAGAATCCCGAGATGTTCGTTTACATTGCACTGAATTTGAAATTTCACATTTCTTGATTTTAAATTTTGCGTAAACGATTGCATAAAACACAACTTTACAGGAGACCATAATAAATTGACGAAGTAAAACAATATGTTAAGACGTATTGATAGTCTAAACAGGCATATATTCACAAGTCGAGTGTAGTGCAACACGGACTCCGACAAAACGAAGGCAGGATCAGGTGCAGGCCGGGATCCAGGAATTCGAGTATAGGGGGGGGGGCGCCAAACTCATAATGAGGCAGCGGTCTGGGGCCGCCTTGAGGCCCCCAGTGGTCTAGGGCGAAGCCCTGTATGGGGGTCCATGGGCGAAGCCCCTTTTTGAAGTTCCAGAGTTTTAGAGATATTGTACGCGCTTGAAATTTGTCTCCGGAGTAGTCATTTTCCTATTTTTGTCATTCAATTCTCAATAAAAGGACGAAATTTTTGAAGGCTTTTGAATGGAATATATACTTTTTCTCAGAAAAGAACAAATTCAAAGAATATTCAACTGGTATATAATCTTTACAAAATTAATTTATTCAATTTTTTCCAGTTGAAAAATAAATTATATATTAACTTGGTTAAAATTTTAGGTTTCTTCATAACCCGCCACTGAGGTGCCTGTGAGGAGTAAACAATTCTCCTGCTTGAACCGGTCACAACCCCGTAATTGCGTAGTCGAAACAAAGTAAGACGGGGGTTACCTTCGTCAATCTAGTACTTAAAAAGACAGTTCTAACAAAGGATATAAAAAATCAGTCAACATATGACTTTAGTTTAATTTGTAATCGCACAAGTATTATAGCGGACCGTATTAATTTGTGAAATGATGGCTTTAAACGAGAATTGTTACTAAACCTGCAACTTCACTTTTTGTTATAGTTTGGCCTCGCTTAAAAGCAGTGGCGGGTTTAGGAAGAAACCTAAAATTTACCAAGTGTAATATATAATCTTATTGTTCACTGGAAAAATTAATAAATTAATTTTGTAAAGATTATATACCAGTTGAATATCTTTGATTTATTGTTGCTTTTCTGAGAAAAAGTATATATTCCATTCAAAAGCCTTCAAAAAATTTGCGTCTTTTATTGATGAATAATGACAAAAATAGGAAAATGACTACTTCGGAGACAAATTTCAAGCGCGTACAAATCTCTAAAACCTCTGGAAGGCTTCAAAAGGGGCTTCGTCCCATGGACCCCCATACAGGGCTTCGCCCTAGACACTGGGGGCCTCAAGCGGCCCCAGACCGCTGCCTCATTATGAGTTTGGCGCCCCCCCCCCCTATACTCGAATTCCTGGATCCCGGCCATGCACCTGATCCTGCCTCGCTTTTGTCGGAGGTCCGTGTTGCACTACACTCGACTTGTAATATATGTGTTTAGGACTATCATTACGTTTAACATATTGTTTACTTCGTCAATTTATATGGTCTCTGTAAAGTATGTGTTTTATGCATCGTTTACGAATTAAAATCAAGAAATGTGAAATTTTCATTTCAGTGCAATGTAAACGGAACATCTCGGGACTTCTCAGTCACTAGCTGGAGCGTGTCAGAGTCACAATACTTCCAGACAGCTTACTTTGTCGGATCATTTATTATGCAATTACCTGGAGGATACTTAGCAACTCGTTTTTCACCTAGAAGGTACTCGAGGACTAAACACACCGCATGCCATCCTAGTAACGGAATGCCATATAGAAAAACCGATATTGTACATGTCCGATACTTTAGAAAGTACTAATTGTGAATTACCTGCTAGTCAGGCTTTATAGTAACAATCCATTGACTTGAGCTGAAAATATTTTAAAATTTTTGATAACGGTAAGCGTCGTTACATGTAACTACATTGTGTCTAAGTGGAGTTGCACCCGAAAACATGAAGTCGAGTTGCCTACCTCTTCTATTCTCAATACTGTCCTGTTTATCAACGAAATATATTATTATTATCATTTTATTTCAATGCTTTGGAAAATAAATGAAGGTTAATACTATTTCTGGCATATGTTGTTGCCCATACGTCAGAAGTTTCTCCCTCACAGCTGTCAATATTTTCGTGAAGAGTAAAGACAGATACATGTAGAATATTTACTGGATACAGCAATGTATCTTTTTTAAAAGGTTTTGTGAAGCTTTGGAACCCAGTATAGGTATGGTAACTCGTATTCGCCCATACATTCTCTGGGATATTATAACATATTCCAGATGTGGTGTCAGTCAAATGTGGATGCTAAAAACTTCTAAAGAACTACTATTAAATTTAAAATCACATTTACTTTTTCAAATCAGCATTAAAACATACGATTTTTCAACACTTTACACGACCATTTCTCACTATGAATTAAAGACTAAACTTTTTAACATTATATTAGGGATGTCAAAATGAGTAAATTTCTTAGTCGATTATTCGATAGCTTTAGTCGAAGACTATTCGATTATTCGAAAGTGTTTTTTTTTTATCCACTTGTTATGGAGAAGTTGCTTTGTACACTGCATACACATATAATTACATTGTATACATGTATATTAAATACAATTTTCTCACGTATTTAGGCTTACATGTACCAACAATGAAATGCACATGTACAAAAAAGTAGATTAAATTTAGATTAAACTTCAATGAAATTTTCCCATGTAAAGGCATCGCTTTTGTCGGAGGTCCGTGTTGCCCTACACTCGACTTTGTATATATGTTTTTCGGACGTTTAACACATTGTTTACTTCGCCAATTTATATGATAAACACCTTGAGTGTGTATAACAATGAACGGGATCACATCTAGGTGTAAATTACCGCCTATTAGTGGTCAGTTAACTGTGAAAATCCTGTTAGGTAAGAACCCAATGAAATAAATTAATTAAAGAGAAACATACGCGGCCCTCCTCTATTTCAAATTAACGTAGATGTATGGGCATTTTTGAGTACTAAATCACTGCATTAATAACACAAGCTTCTACATGAAAGAAGAAAATATCTAGCGTGGCCTTTAATTCAAACATTTCGATATATTGACGATGTTTTATCTATCAATAATATGATTTTCATTCATATGTCGATTCAATGCGCATCTGGGCAGAAAAATTGGTTACCGTCATATGACTTATATTATATCCCACAACTAGAAATAAGGACAGCACATAGTCTTCCATGTCCTACTTCGTACTTTGGATATTATTAAACATTGATATTAAGTGCAAACTAACTCTCAGCTTTATGACAAACGGGACGATTTCAGCTTCTTCCTCGTCAACTTTCCATTATTCTATGTTACATAATTACCACATCACCTGCTATGGTGTGTATACTCCCAGATTGATTCGATTACGCAAGAGCATGTTGTCGTATTGCGACGTTTTTAAACGAGGCAAATACTTGCAGAAAGTTGATGTTGCAGGGGTTTATCACAGTCACGTATTTAAAGGCATCATTTCGCAATTCTATGGTCCGGTTAATAAACAAGTTAGTTTCCAATATTGACCTATATTGAAGTCGAAATGCAGTCTAATTGGTTTCATAACCCATAGCTTTAAGCCTTTGTTCACTACTGATTGACTAGGAACTGTTCCGTTTACCTGATCAAGACTTATGGGCTCAACGGTTCGGTAACAGTGGACCTATACTCTCTCTAAGAACCTAGGTCCACCTCTGGTGTGTCCAGGGGTCCGTGTTTGGCCAACTTCTTGTTTTTGTTTTATTTAGGACTTTACGAGATTGATCACTGTTTCTTTTTTTGCTTTATGCCTACCAATATGTAAGTCATACTCGCAAACTAAATCGTATAATGACATAGAATTTGCAAATTCCTGTCTTTAACGTGGAACTGTTGAAACGCTTGCAACAACTTGTTTTGTCCCGTAGCCTGCCTTGATCAGAACTGATCATCCGCAAACAAGCTCTTGGTATCGCAGGTAATGAAAAGATTGCTACATAATATGGGAATTGGCGAATGAAAGCTCAAATGGTCCCGTTTTTCATAGAGTTGTTAGTTTACCGGTTAAATGTCTTGTTCAAGAAAAATATCCAAATACAACAGATATATGGATAATGTCAGCCCTATAATAGATAAACTATTATGTACACGTAATATTTAAATTGAAGCGCTATAAAATATCAGAAGTTTGAAAAGATTCCAACCTAAGCCTTTGCATCGTAACTGCAAATACAGCATCGAGTGTAGAACATTGACACAAGATTCTGAAACGAAACCGCAATAAGGGTGTAACACGTGTCTGGGAATGGTAGCGCTGTATATAAGCCGTATGCCTGTCGAGTAGGACATATGTGTAAACATGTACACTTTAAAAGACTAACATTGTCCCCGGACGAGGATTTTGTATATAATATAACACCACACATTGTAGAAGACCGATAAGCGCCACAATGCGTCGGTTTGATTCGGTATTATAGAAGTATAACTATATGGCACTCGTTGTTAAAGCATGATTGCATTTTGTAATAACTATTGAGTTAAGAGGATCTAGACGTAACTGAATGCGCAGTGAAAGGCTTACCATTTTGTATATCCTTGTTATTAAAAAAGATCATAAAATAATTTTATCTGCAACTTCTCATATTAGATTTAAGAGCAAATACATTATTACGTTCGACACATTATTTTTTTCACCAATTTATAGGCACTTGTCGGCAAATACATACCAGGTCCACATTGATAATTCAAATCTGGTTGATGAACAATCTTCGATGTCCTTAATCGTGTTATTCTACATCTCATATCAATAACAATACACAGTACATGTAGACCCTACGAAGAGGAATTTTTACAATAATTGATCATTATTTTTCTTTCAATTAGTGTAGCTGGTCTTAAGTCAGATGACAGGACTCAAAGTACTGATGATGTATTTTAATTCCGACATCAACGTAAGAACTGTAAACAATATACACATTCATCAGTAAAATACGAAAATTAAGAGGCATTGGACACGCATTCACAACTGTCTCCATATCTATACTGGGAGTATCAACATCTTAACATCCACGTATGACTAGCTATAGACCACATTGACTTTAGATGCATAATAACCCCATATTTTAAGCAACCAACAGTTCATCTCAGCGTAATTCAATTACAATCAGAAAATGAGCAGACCGCAACTTGGTAACAAACTTTGTGTGTTAATTCCCTTAATGTACAAGAGGGGTACTCCACTTTCGCTAATTATTTTTCTACATCGACAATTACTTTTCACAACTGTGTTAGTAAATTCTAAACAAACCGTTCACTAAACGAATAAAATAGTATCATACAACGCATCTTGCAAGGAAACTGATACAAATAATATCAAAACTTCACTACATGTGAGTCGATACTGGCGCCGTGTATGAAACTAGCACTAGCAATGTGGTACAAAACTAGCATAGCATGTGTACATCTTTAATTTGGGGTTACAAAAATATTACAACTTATTCTCTACAGAAAAAAACAAGATCAAGGGATTATAACCGTTACTGCAGTCCATGCCATGATTTATATAATCATAAACTTACCTTGCTTCTACTGACTAAGCGCTATAGATCGTTTAGGTATTAAATTGCTGTGTCGTTGTCAGACGATGATGCTGGGCGGAAGTGCGTAATATCAAAGGGCGGCAAAACACAGTCCACCGGTCAATGGACAACATTGTCAATTCCGGAAATATTGAAAAATATATGCAAGTGGATTAACTAAAACGTAATTCTAGAGCATTGATAATGATAGAAATGTCCGTTATTCACAACAATAAAAAAAAGAAAGAAAAATATTGACATTTACACAGTTAAGCATTGGCACTAAATGGAAAATTGAAAAGTGGAAGTTCAAGTTATGTCCTGATATTTAAATTAATAGGTTTACCTTGTCAAAAAAATAACGGTCAGTAGTCGGACAATAGCATTTCACTCAATCGTTTGCATATATTCTGTTTATTTTGCAATAAATATGGCCAAGAGAGAGTAACCAATATATAGTGTGTCCAATACTGATACGATATATTGGGAGGTAAACCGATAGTCAAATTTCCGTGAACGTTAATTTGACATTATCACACCAGTTGCATTCCGTCCCTAGTCCCCAAGTAATTCCATTGTAATGTATACAAATATACAGGTAGCTAGGTGTTATAAAAGTTTAGTTTGAGACACCGGGATCTGGAGTGTCGGCATTCCCCAGAAGGAAACCGTTTCTGAAACGTCCCGTGGCAAACTTTTTATTGCACTTTATCAAGGTAATGAAACGGTTATCAATTGTTATATATCCCTTTCATTGATAAGGGCATCTCTCTAGTGAAAAAAATATGTTTTTAAGGTATATTCCAGCCCTCAGGATTCTAAAGGAATTTTATGTGTGCAAAACTTTAAAATTCTTTCTTTTCCTACTCATTTATAGTTAAATCAAATTAATTATGCAAGAAAATGTTGTAATGTTGCACATTATTTAAGATGTCAGACACAAAGAACAGAAGTTGTAGG